>CAUYPK010085188.1:0-20493 GCA_963574355.1 Loris lydekkerianus | reverse complement strand
GCTGGCTCTCTGTGTCCTCAAGGGGATGATTGTAGGCAGGTCCCACCGGCCAGAGATGTCTGGAGTCTTGTCTCCCCAGATTCGCCAGGCCCAGTTACAGGGGAGCTGTTACTCAGCCGCCATCTTTTCTGTACATCTTTTGTATTTTTTTTAAACCTCAAACTCTTGGGCTTAAGTGATTGTCTTGCCTCAGCCTCCTAAGCATCTGGTACCAGCCGCCATAACACCTGGCTATTTTTTTGTTGCAGTTGTCATTATTGTTTAGCTGGCCTCGTCTGGGTTTGAACCTGCCAGCCTTGGGGTGCGTGGCTGGGACTGTAACCACTGTGCTATGGGCGCTGAGCCAGTTTCTTGTTGTTCTTTTTTTTTTTTTTTTGTAGAGACAGTGTCTCACTTTGTTACCCTCGGTAGAGTACCATGGCATCACACAACTCACAGCAACCTCCAACTCCTGGGCTTAGGCAATTCTCCTGCCTCAGCCTCCCAAGTAGCTGGGACTACAGCACCCACCACAAGGCCCGACTATTTTTCGTTGCAGTCTGGCAGGGGCTGGGTTTGAACCCGTCACCCTCGGGATATGGGGCCGGCACCCTACCCACCCTACCCACAGTGAGCCACAGGTGCCGCCCCTTCCCCCCTGTTTTTTTCATTTTTTATTTGGAAGCCCGGCTTGGTTTGATAACACTTTATTAAGGCCTTATCAGATGGTGACCCCGTATGTCACAGAGCCTGGAGGTTGGGTCAGAGAGCCTCCTTCTTCTCACTGCCACTTGCAAAGCATTTCTCCTGTCCTCCTTCTCTCAGAGCCCATCTCCTTAACCCCTTCACACCTTCACTGGCTCTTCTTCATTCGTTAATAACTTTGGCATCTGCCTCGTTCTCTTTCTCTCCACTAGGTTTATCTTTATTCTTAGTAGCTTGGCCTGACTTCTGAGTTCCTTGAATTCTCCTCTTGGAACAGTTGTTGCCTCAACCCAACTACAATCCCAGCTTAGCAGCTCCTTGACGCCATCTTATTTTCCCTTCCCTACACACCATGTTTTAGACTCACCTTCATCTTCCGTGACTTCCCTTCCTCCTTTGTCCTCACACTTTGGTTAATCCAAACATTTCATCATGCTGAACTTGCACTTCTCTAACTAAACCTGAATGGAGCAAAACCAACTTCAGTGTGTGACTTCTTAAGATGTTTGTTTCACACCAGCCATATTCTATCTTTCAGGACATTAACAGCCACCCCTCCACCTTTCTTTTCATAGACTGGGACAAGCAGGTTCTGAAAGAAACTAATCGTACTCTTGTTCAGCTGTTTTGTATTTCCACCTGGTGTGTGCCTTGCTTCCCTCTCTTTTCTAAGTTACTGCCCCTCAGCTAATTCATTTGTTCTTCACATTTCTTTGTTCAGTTCCACTGGAATGTCAGTTTCATGGAAACAGGGATTTTTTTGCTTTGTCACCACTGTATTCCTGGGCACCCAGCACAATGGTTTGCACATAGGAGACACTGAATAGATAGTCATTTGTGTCACCAGTCTCAACATAGAGGGAAAATAGACACGTCCAGCTCCATGTTCTAGTTCTGGCTCAACTAGAAATATTGGAACGTACAAATTAAACTTAAGAGCCTAGAGTCTGGAGCAAATAGCAGAAAGGTTGTCTAAAGCATAGACTAGCAATACCAGTGACCTAAGAGACATGAGATAAGATTTCCATAGAGTTTGTATAAAGAATATGTCTTTATCAGAGGACCTGTGTTAGTTTGCTTGGGGTTATAATGACTGGATCTATACACATCAATTTGTTCCTAGTTCATCAGCTACTCATTATTAACCTAGAAATCATACTGGTGAAAGGAAAGGACTTTAGGGACCATCTGATGTGCCACTTTCTGCTTTGCAGGTGAGAAAATGTGAACCTTAGAAGTGAAGAATCTTACCTCAGATTATCCTTTTATTTACAGACAGAGATAAGAACCCAGGTTTTCTTACTTCTATTTCTTTTTTCTTAATAGTAGCCCGCAAATGTCAAAATGTCTTAAACAGTTTAATAGTGCAGTACTAAGCTACAGTTCTTGAAAGCCTTGTGGGTTCCCAAAGAAAATCTTATGTGTAGATTATGAAAATTGAAACTGTAATGTAGCATATAAATGGTAAGTTTATATGCTATATGATGGTAAGTCATCATGTTTTAAAGGGAGATTCCCAAAGATGCTATGCATTGGGGAAAAAAATCTCTAAAAATGTCTATGCTATAGGAAAATGGAAGAAAACAATTTTTTTACTTGTTTATATACCAGACTATGATCATTGTACATTATGGGATCATCCTCCAGTTACACAAGCCATTTATAAATAAACACAATACATATGTCCAGCAGGATTTTCTCTTATGGAATTTGTCCCCTCTTTCTTTCTCATGTATTTCTCTGTCCCTTTCTATAAGAAGTCAGAGAGGAGGGATGTTTTGTTGCCCAGAGGCTTTCTTCGCTAAGCTCCATAAGGTCCAACAAGGGGCAAAGGAAATTCCTTTTTTTGGAGTTACAGTCTTAGGCCTCTAGAGTGGATCTAGACAAGGCATTCCCATGCTGTCTACTCATTCATTTCTTCTTGGACACCTACAACAGATTTTAAATACTCAGCATAAATCGGCCCAGTATTTAAAATTCAAAAATGGCCCTGAAAATGGCATTAAGATGCATGTAGTCATCAAGCGGAGGTGAAGTGGGTGCCATCTCCTGGGTCATCTGTCCTGTTCATACTGTCAGATCAGAATCGGATCTCAGGGCTTCTTTACAGAATGGCATTGATGACTGAATGAAGGTGCAGCCCTCCAGCCAGCACTGAGGCAACCTGGCTGCGTGCAGCGAATGGAGAACAGGGAGAGAGGGTAGCTGGGATTAAGACCTCATTCTGGCTGCTCACCGTCTGCATGATCATGCTCAAGCAACCAAACTTCTCTGAGACTCTCTTTCCTGATCAGCACTATGAAGAAAAAAACACCCCGCTCATCTCTCCCATAGGATTGCTGTAAGGCTCACAGGCCATAATCTTTAAGTGTTCTGGACAACTTTTTCGGTACAGAATTGCACAAATGTTTTTAGTAAATGAAAGAATTGTCCTGAATTAGTGCCGTAGAAGGCATGTACTTATTTATTTCATATCACTTTAGGTACTTGGGGGCAGATAGAGCATTCATTCAGGAGATACATAAAAATGAGCAAGACTTCTATGCCCAAAGAGGTGAAATATGTGGAGAAAGTAAAGCCCATGCTGGAAGTAGTAAGTAGTAGAACAATTTCAAGGTGAGATGCTTTTTAAGAAGCCCCAGAGATGGGAGACCTAGAATACATAAAGGCACATGTGTCCACCTGAAATGCTGAACTTGAACATGACACAGTCAGAGCATAAACAATTAAATACTGAATTCCATTAAATAAATTTATACAGGAGAAAGGAGAAATAATTTTTATATTGGCAGTCTTCTTCCTATTATTATTTTATGCAGCAATTTAGTATTATATTAAAATTCAGTAAATCACTTGTCCTGTGTGTGTGTTATTACATAATATATTTTACTCTTCATAATAAACAGTGTTTTCCTCAAAATTCCAGAAAGTCACAACAAATTCATGATGAAATAGGCTTCTTATCAGAAAATGATCCTTTCTGTAGTCTGCATTCCAGAAAATCTCCAACTTAGATCAGCTTGCTAAAATGCGTTTTATTTCCTGATTACAGATGAATGGCTCCTCTTGAGTCACAAGTTGAACTGTGTGAAAGTTTTGTACTGATCATCACACAGATAATCATTCTAATATGGGAACTGTTTCCATGTCTTCATTTATAGATCCCTAGTCCTACTATCTACATAGTAGTTTCTCAATTAACTTTCTATGGGTTGAAGAGTGAATTAGGAAATTGTGGCAGATGCTGCTAATTGCCTGCGTCCTCATCATCTTTTTTTCTCTATTTCTTATGAACGCAATCCTGAATTTTTTGGAGGGGGCAACAATCTATTTAGTTAAAATATTCAATCCCCCACTATTTCAATGAGTCATGAGTGAAGTCACTGCATGGAATTTCTTGGAGAGTTCTTCAAGAGAGGACAGATTTCACTGGTTTTGACTTCTTGCCTTTCACTTTTTCCTTGTTTTACTGTCTGAAATACAGATGTAATGTTTGATGACAAACAGTCATCTTAGATCACAAGGGTTAGTCACATGTTAGGATGATGAAACTGGAACTAGTTTCAGTCTTGGTCCTCAATCTTTTTCTCAAGTAGTTGGCTCAGCCTTGATCTGAATGCCCTTAGATCTCTATTTAATTAGGTTGTTGTGAAAAATTTCTGTTGCATAAAGGCACACTCATACTGTTAGATCAGAGTCAGATCTCAGGGTGCATAGACATAGATCCCCGGCATCTATCTGGAGCAATGATTCTCACACGGAGGAGGAATTAACACTGTACAATCTACCCAAATGGGTTTTCACTTTCTTTTCCTCATTCTGATATGCCTTTCAGAAAAGGGAAACTACTTTCTTCCTTTCATTTGAGTAAGAATTGCTGCCACAATGATTCATAATTACTGCTAGGAATGGCACTTTTCCTTAGATGTGTCAGTCCACTCAACAAAGTTTAGGAGACTCTTCTCTAGGGAGAACCATAATGAATCAATGACTTGCAAGTTGTGAAAGCTTTGGAGTGGCTACAAATTCAGTGTTATCAAACAGGCTGAAAGAAGTATGCCTGAAGTGTCTCAGAGCTCAACTATAGTAGAATCAGAATTTCTTACAATATTGATGAGGTCAAGGAGAAGACTGGTGAGGTTAGGTTAACACTGACCATGGTAATGGAATCTTAGCACTAGAGGCAACTTAATGGCCATCCCAATGTATATCCCATATGGGGTCACTTCACCTCTACCACATTGTTCCCAGATGTCATTCAAACTTTGCTTCAATACTTACAGTGACTACTAGCTGGCAAGTTCACAAGGTAAGTGCCAGCACATTGTTGAAAAAATTTAAGAACTGAAAAGTTCTTTTCTACAATGAACTTAACTGTGGTTGTACCTTATTTTTATTACTTGTGATTATGTAGCACCTTACTATATTTATTTCAAGAAGTTTCATATGAGCAGTTTTGATTTGATAGTCATAATATTATGAGAATCATTTGAAATGGTACTATTATGCCTGTCTGAGCATTTGTAAATCTGCTACCTATAATTATGGAAAGTTTCACAATTCCTAAGGGGAGTAGCTGGATTTGAACTCAGGATTATAGGGCTTGGATTCACCTCTTTCAAATAGTTTTTATTTCTTCATTCAGTAGTGAAGTTCCAAGCACCTACTATCTACTGGTCACTATGTTAAGTGTTGAAACTCTGTGAACAAACATCTTCCTGGTCTGCCTACCCACAGGCCTTACTTTAAATTTTTGGTATAACATAGAGTAACCGAGTACATTCTTTCCTCTGGGTGCTAATCATCAGTTATCATCTTACTTCACAGGTGTCTCTTTTCTGGACAACACATGTCTTGTTCCTTTGACAGCTCCTAGAAGGTAGGGATTTCAGAGCTATCTACCATCCTCATTACTCTTCTCTGGACACCCTCTATTTTCTCCATCTCTCTTTTAAGGAATGGCACTGTGAGCCAGATAGACACTCCTGCTCCTGGTTTGGTCTGGTGGGTGTGCAGTGCTCAGAGACCATGGCCTCAGATGATGAAAGGGTTGAGTCACTATGAATGCAACCGGAGCTCCTCACAACTGTTTTGATTTTTCACTGCAGCATTGGCTTATGTTTATTTCATGGGTAAGTAAACCACCAGAGCATCATCCTATGGACTATGACCAAGTCAAATCTCTCCTCTCCCCTATTATACTCAAGCATTTGAGGTTTTACGTGTAAATGCTAGACATCAATGCATTCTCATTAAATTGTACTCATTTTTTCAGATCATTATCATATCTTTTATTTCCTTCGCCTTGATTCTGTCATCTCTACAGTTATCTATTTTTCCTACTCTTGCATGATGAATAATTAGATAATCATGTACTCTGTTACTGAAAAAATGTTAACACTGAGCAAGTTCAAAAACAAAACCCAGTACTGTTCTATTCAGACATCTTAGTCTCAATCTGTTAATCTTATACTTGCAACACTATTCACTCATTCATTCCAGAAATTTTAATAAATGCCGTATTGTGGCTGGAAGCTGAGATGATAAAAATGAAGCCCAAATTAGAAAAATTAGGAAGATAGACACGTGAACAAGTAAATGCAGCCTGACAGGTGCTACCTGAGTATGCTCTAGTCATAGTGAGGCCACATGGGAAGGCCCGATCAAGATACCTGGGAGGAACAGGAAGGCCCCCAAGGGCATCTGACACAAAGATATCATGAGGGACTTGATCAACTACTTGCCAAGCCGACCATGACTTAAATCAATAGAGTAGGCTTTCTCCAATCTTCCAAGCTTGGAATCATGTCCAGACTCAGAACTGAAGAAATTTATCATGACTTGGTCCTGGTGATCCCATTTTGGATCCTTTGTTATTTCTCTTTGAGCCTCAGGGAAACCTATTACAACTCCTTAATGCCCCATTCACCTGTCCCAAATTTAAGTGGCAAACTTACATGGAGCTGATAATCTTCTTCCATGATACAAACTCTAGGTTATTGTTTACCAGCAATTTGCCTGCATCTACTTTTCTGACCCCTGGATGTTTAATAGGTAAAGTCGCATGCCTCACCACAGCCCTAGAATAGCTTCTCCCATTCTTTTGTCTCTCTTGGTATTTTTATTTTATTTTATTTTATTTTATTTTATTTTATTTTATTTTATTTTATTATTTTATTTTATTTTATTATTTTATTTTATTTTATTTTATTTTTTTATTTTATTTTGACAGATTCTCACTTTGTTGCCCTTGGTAGCGTGCCCTGGTGCCATAACTCACAGCAACCTCAAACTCTTGGGCTCAAGCCAACCTCTTGCCTCAGCCTCCTGAGTAGCTGGGACTTCAGGTGCCCATCACAATGCCCAGCTATTTTTAGAGATGGGGTTTCTCTCTAGCTCAGGCTGACCTTGAACTCCTGAGCTCAGGAGGTCCACCCTCCTTGGCCTCCTAGAGTGTCTTCACGCTTTAGTACAAGCCATGTCAGTATCTGAGATGCCTGTCTGATCACATAGGAACAGCTGTAGATTCCAAATCTCAGTTATGATCGGCCTGTGTCACCTGCGAAGTTGGACTTATTGTAAGCATCCCTGTGAATCTTTACATGTTATTGCTAGTATTTCGGAAGTTTCCTTTCCAAATTTATACTGTTTATTATTTCACTTTTTTGTATCCACTAAGTGCAAAACCTTGCATTAGATATTGTAGAAGTAGATACAGTAATGAACAAGAACTGATCCTGGTCATGGAAGGAACTGAAGATCCGGTAGGTGAGGTAGACAGGCCTGTGTATAAGGAAGTGGCTGTTCCGGTTTCTTTTTGATAGGCAAGCATTTTTGCAAGGACATAGGCTATATGTGTGCAAGGTCAAATCAGTCAGTTAATTGAACTTAAAAAAAAAAAAATTTCACTGGGGGGGAATAAAAACATAAAATTGGTTATCATCTCTAGCCCTATAAAAATAATATATTATTTTTTATGTTTTAATGGGGCTTATAGTTAAATTCCAGAGCCCCCAAGATTTGCCACGTCAGATGGATTTCATATATTTGCATTTAAGTCTGCAATAGACTTCCAATTACCTAGAAACTTGACCAAAGGGTTGATAGCTTTTTAGCTTTTTCTTTCTTTCTTTTTCTTTCTGTTTTTGCAGTTTTTGGCCAGGGCCAGATTTGAACCCACCACCTCTGGTATATGGGGACAGCACCCTACTCCTTTGAGCCACAGGTGCCGCCCAAGAGTTGATAGCTTTTCTGAAACAAAAGAGAAAAACTATTTCCCTTATTTTGGCAACAATATTAAATGACATTCCTTGACTTTCTTTCCATTAAAAAAAAAAATTCAGAAACTTGGTGTTTGTTGTCACAAGAACTATTTTTACAAATTAAAAAATGTAAAACTAAGAAATTAAGCTATTTGCCTTTGAAAAAATGACTCTTCAAAAGAAAAGACCTTTTTCCTTTTTCTTGTAAAATGTAATCTCTGTTTTAGAATTGTCAGTATATTTTCTTAAGAGAAATTATTAATGAATTCACATGGCATGGTGGTTATTTTTCCAGTTCAAAAACTGAAGTTTTTGATTTACTATTTCCTCCTCCCCTACCTCCATTAGATTCTGAAAGTTTCATTCTGCAATAAGCACCGTCTTCTATTTTTCTAGTAAAGATATCCTTTTGGAGTTGAAGGTTAGGAAATGCCTGTATTTTATAGTCGTGGAAGTTCCTTATTTTTCCAGGACAGTGGAAGTGGTTTCAGCACTGAGGGCGGCTGAAGGGGTTAATAGTGGACTTGGCTGGATGTCAGTTAAACTTTTTTCCCTGGCTCTGCCCCGGGTTTCCCCTTGAAGGGATTTCCCTCCGCCTCTGCAACAAGACCCTTTATAAGAAGCAGACTTTCTATTTCACTCCTCACCGAGCCTCACTGGTTTTAGAGGCTGAAGGCTCTTCCCAAGCACTTTCAGGTGGAGCAGAAATTAGAGTTTTGGAACTGCTGCTTTCTCATCACAGCAGTAACTTCAAATGCCTGGGAAGATGGTCCTGATCTTTGGAGCCTGGACTGTGCTTTGGACACTGCTTGCAGCTTGTAAGTTCCTCTCTGTGATCTGATCAACGCTAACATTCCTTCTAAGTCCTGGTTTTTTCTTCAGCCAGTTTTGCTCCGTTGGGGAACAAAGCACTAGAATTTTAAACAGGGGGAAAAATTAATTTAATCCGGCCTTTAGTCTGCTGTTGAGTTTTGCCTTATGCCATCGCATTCTCACAGTTAGAGGTGCAAATTGGTAGTTTCTTATACTTTTCTTCCAAAGTCAAATGAGCAGTGGGGACTCTATCTCTGGTTGGTCTATCTCTTTAGTTTCCTATACTTGATAATGAGGTCAAACTTAGCAAATAACAACAGGACTTAGATACATGGACATCAAAGTCAGTACTGAGAATTCTCCCGGGTGAAGATGATTCCAGCACCTTTTGAGGCAGTCACCTCAGGGCTTTTTGGCTACTTTGCAGTTAATCTGAAGCAGTTTAGGGAAGAGATCAGACAGATCATAGTTTGGACATTACCCCAGAATGGAGAAGACAGAAAACTGAGTGGTAAGTTTGCTTTTCTCCTTTTCACTCTTGCAGCCCAAGCTTTTAAAATTGAGACCACTCCTGAATTCAAAACTCTGGCCCAGATCGGGGACTTGGTCTCATTGACTTGCAGCACCACAGGCTGTGAGGCTCCGTCTTTCTCTTGGAGAACCCAGATAGACAGCCCACTGAATGGGAAGGTGAGGAGTGAGGGCACCAAGTCCACGCTGACCATGGATCCTGTGAGTTTCGCCAACGAACACTCTTACCTGTGCACAGCAACATGTGGGTCTGGGAAACTGGAAAGAGAAATCCAGGTGGAGATCTACTGTGAGTGCTTTCGAGAATCTTTGGTTTTCTCTCAATTTTGCTTGAAAATGGTTTTGAAAAAAATGGTATGTAAGGAAAAGTTTCTTAAAGGATATTCATGCAGATTCTTAGCTGCGAGGCAGGCAGCACCAGGAAAGCTAGAGACAGCTGGGGCTGGCACTAGATCAGGAATCCAATTTTTGGCTTCTATTTTCACCTCTCCCACAAAAACGATGACCATGCCTAAGACTTCCCCTCTCCAGGCTTCAGTTTCCTTACCTATCAAATGAAAATCTCTAAGGTTCTTTTCATTTAATTTTTTAAAAGTTCTATTTATTATATCCTTACAGGTTTACTTGCACGTGCTCCTAAACGATTCATGAATCCCAACCTTCACGAATTTTCTATTCATTTATTCTTAGGCAATTTGATGATTAAAATCAGTTTAAGAATTGAACAGAAGATCCATAATAACTTTTGTATAATAGTCTTTTCCTTAGACACAACAAAAATTTTGGATATATTTCGCTTTGTTTGGCGCTGATAAATTTAGGCATTCAGGGAGGGAGAGGTTGTGCCTTGAAGTCTTGGTGCTCAGAGATATTTGTATAAGAAATGAGTTTTGCCTGGTGAAGGGGAGTGAATTCTCCTAGTTTACAGCTACCAAAATGCATCCCACTCCATTCGCAGATCAGCAAATGGAGTTAACAAGAGAAGTAAAAAACGAACTGATCATTTGTCTTTGATAATTGATGGCCTCTCCTTCTAAAAAAACTGTACTCATTGATGGTCATTTGTTCATGAAGACCTTATTTTATTATAAAGATGCTGGTTCCTTTCTACTATGTTAGGACTTTGCTCAGGAGCCTTGACTGATTCTTCAACAAACCCTGTGTGTTGCTAAAGCTTCCCAAGAAAGGATGCTTGTCCTGCTGCTTTCAATTACTCAGGCTGGACGTGCAGTTTATGCTGGTGCAGCTGCCCAAGCTCCTTGAAAGGTCCCCTTATGTAAATACAGGGAAAAGTAGCAAGTTCTTATATTACCGATGTCAGACTGTGTCAATTAGGCACTTTTCTTACAAACTACGAGGGGCAGAAATGACTGGTGGAGAAATGGAAACTGCCATGTTTTTCACATAGCAAAGCATTCCCAGTTCCTTCATCTTTTGCCCACAAGTAGCAAAAAGTTGAAGACTTGGAAAAGAGAAATGAAGGTCCATCTGGCTCTCATTATCTTGCCTCGGGTTTTTCTCCAAGTGACTGTTTCTCATCAGGCTTAGCAGTTCGGTTCCACATTTGATTGCGATATTCTTTCAAGTTGAGACCTTTATATTCTTTTTACTACACAGTCTTGAATCCCCCAGTGTGTTGTCATCCTGACAGTCTGTGATAAAAGAGGTGACCCTGGCCACGGAGCCAATGGCCAACTGAAATAGTGTGTTTCCTTGCGCTGTAAGTTAGGCATTTTAGAAAACAAATCTTCCTTCCAGAATGTAAAGATTGTCCAGGCGTAACTTTCTGGTGGATAAGTTCCTGTCAGAGGCCTCATGATCAGAAGCCAATTATTTAAAATCTGTCTTTTCACTTCTAAGAGTATCTTCCTCTATAACTGTTCTTTGCAATGACATTCTGAGCCTTACAGTTGCTATTATTAAAATGGAAATATATCTGCCCTGACTAAAATAAGAGAATGTGATCCAACATATCTGCGGTAGCAAACCAAGTAATGTAAATAATGAGTTTAAATTCCCTCTTTACCTTTTACGAGCTCTGTGACCTCACACAAGTTAGACAAACATACCAAATCCAAGTTTTCTTATCTGTGAAATGTGATCTCTGTCTCTTAGGGTTATTATGAGGATAAAATAAAACCATTATATTAAGTAGACGACCTAGTGAAACAGTGACATAGCATAGTGACAGGCACATGTTAGTTTCAACAAACATTAGGTTTATTTATTTCTTCTTTTATTTCAATAACATGTAATCATCAATATATACAGAAGAATCCTCTAAAATGTAATTGATTCAAATTCTGGCCCCTTGAACCCATGTAAAATCATATAAGGCTATTTAAGTAATTCTGTGGTACTAAGACTGTATTAATGAAAACAGGCTTGATTTGCACTGTATTATACTGTGAGGAAGAAGTGTGCAAAAGCCCAGTATGTATTTATTTGCTTGGCCTCTGCAGCTTTTCCTAAGGATCCGGAGATTCATTTCAGCGGCCCTCTGGAGGCTGGAAAGCCAATCACAGTCAAGTGTTTGGTCCCAGATGTGTACCCGTTTGACAGGCTGGAGATGGATTTACTGAAGGGAGGCCAACTCCTGAAGAATCAGGACTTCCTGGGGGATGTGGACAAGAAGTCCCTGGAAACCAAGAGTTTGGAAGTAACCTTCACTCCTGTCATTGAGGATACCGGAAAAGCTCTTGTTTGTCAAGCCAGATTATATGTTAATGACATTGATTCTGTTCCCAAAGAAAGGACGACTACGAGAGAACTGCAAGTGTACAGTGAGTACTTGCGTGATGCGGGCTCGTCTCTACGGCATTCAGTATGGTATATAGCAATAAAATACAGCGATGAACTTAGCAACGAAGTCAACAAGAGCCTTGTTTATTGTTTTCATTCCCTTTTTATTCATGGAGAGCATAATATTTGGCAATAGCATACATTGTTCGGTGAAAAGAACACTGTATTTGAATGGAGAAGACTTGAGTTTAATTTCTGGTTCCATTAACTGTGTGAGCTTGTGTCCCTTAATTTGTCTATTTTCCTGTCTCTCAAAGGGGAATAATACCATCTGATTAGGTAGTAGAAAATTGGTCAAATTACGAATTTTTAAAATCTTGTTTCACAAATTCTTATAATAAGCCTTGAAATGTTAGCTGCACAGGGATAGAAACTTTAAAAAGTGAGCAGTTATTCTCTGTGTGTTTATATGTGTGTGTGTGTGTGTGCGCCAACACACATGTGCATCAGGTGAAGGAGGGGTGATGGGATTTGATCACCTCCCTTCTCCCTGACACGATCAGGAGATGGAAGCAGCCTTGTAGTCCCAGAATTTTGTATGAATGGCTCTCTGTGCCTGCTCTAGACTAAAATGCTGTGTTCTTCTCTGGGCACCACAATTCAAAGGAGGTATTGCCAACTGTATAGCATGTTTAGCCGAAATACAAGATGAAAGGAATTTAATGATATTTTGAGAAGAATAGTCAAGATTGGGAATATTTTTCCTAGAGAACACAAAACCCGGGAAAGAGAACTCTATTAAGCATTTGAACAACAGTTGTGTGAAAGAGTGATTTATATTATTTTGTAACATAGATGACCGAAGTATGTATGTTTAAGTTAGTTATAGAGAGGAAGAGTTCAGCTCAATACGGGAAACTGTGCTAGGAATGAGAGCTGCCCCCAAATCAAACCAGCTGTTTTGTTAGGCAGGGGGCTGACTGTGTCAGTAAATGTTGAAGCTGACTTGTGTGAGCACATGGCGAGAAGGCTTAGATGGGACTCCTACCCTGGGATGGGAGCTGGAGCCACATGGGGCTTCTTAATTTCTGAGTACCTGTGACCATCTGAAAGCACAAAATATCAAAACAGGTAAATCAATCAGAGTAGTCAGAAACTAGATTTACTATTTTTAGTAACTCAGCAATTCTTCATAGTAGTTTGGCAGAGTAGGTTCATCGTATTTGCAGAAGCCCATGCACACAGTCTGTGAGAGAAATTTAATCCACCAGACCTGTTGCAATAGCTCATATTATGTCCTTCCTTTTCAGTCTCACCCAAGAATACAGGTATCTCTGTGAATCCCTCCACAACTCTGCAGGAAGGTGGCTCTGTGACAATGACCTGTTCTAGTGAGGGTGAACCAGCTCCACACATTTTCTGGAACAAGAAATTAGATAATGGAGAGCTACAGCTCCTTTCTGGGAATGCAACTCTCACCTTAGTTGCTATGAGGATGGAAGATTCTGGAATCTATGTGTGTGAAGGAGTTAATCTGATTGGGAAAGACAGAAAAGAAGTGGAATTAATTGTTCAAGGTGAGTAAAATGTGAAGATGGAGGGATAAAGGCATTGTTGCTGGGATTTGAGCAACAGGGACGCCACCTCAGTGCTGGAATTGCTTCCCTAAGGTTCTCTGACAACCCTTCTGGTGGTCATGCCCTTTAGTGCAAATATGTGTATACCCTACTCAGACTTCCTGGGATCTTTCTCCCCTGTGTGAGTCTTTTCCATCTCACAGCGTTTCTTCCCTACCTTATTCTCTGGCCTTCTCTCTTCCTCCTGCCCCTTGGATATTGATTTTTCAGGTCACCACCTGTGATTCTCTTCTCTCCTCACTCTATACTCCTAAGAATGAGACGACAATGGGCTGACTTCTCCCAAATTCATGTTTTCATCCCATGTCGCCAAATCTTGTCAGTTCTACCTCACACAGAACCCTAGAATACGAACCATCCTTCAGCCCTCCTGCGATCGCGTTCGCTAATCACCTCTCACCTGGCCTTGTGCACCGTGCTCTTAAACAGCAGCATTCACCGAATCCCAGCCATGTTCCTGGCTCTTTATATATGGCCATCTGTCATCGTCAAGAGTTAACTAAAAAGTAAACATTTTGTATCTATTTTATGGGTGAGAGAGTGGAGTGTCACAGAGATTAACAAGAGTGCTACTTGTGGATAGCACACCTCGTGTTCACCAGGAATCCTACATTCTTCTTTATATGTATAATCTCAATAATCTTCACCACAGGCGCAGCACAGTCCATAATTTGCCTAGTTTAAAATGCCCTTTAGTTACATTTTGTTATTTTAATAGAAGTGGGTGTTAATCTAAATCCTATGCCTTTTCAATTACAGCTAACTGCCTTTATTATTTATTTTTATTGGAATTGATATTATTTTTAATTGACAAAACATGATTGTGTACATTATAGGGCACCGTGTGGTATTTGATATAAGTATACAATGTGGGATGATTAAATCGAGCCAGGTAACATGTCCATCACCTTGCTTATCACTTTTGGTGATGGGACCTCTGAAATTGACTATTTTAGCTATTTTAAAACATACGTTATTATTAACTGTAGCCACCCTGCTGTGCAATACGTATCTAAAACTTGTTCCTCCTGTCTAACTGAAACTTTGCCACTTTTGACTAACATCCCCTTGTTCCCTTACGCCCCACACCCCCAGTCTCTGGTAACTGCTTTCTACTCTCTACTAATCTGAGTTCGACATTTTTAGATTCCACATAGAAGTGAGAGTGTGGGGGTAGTTTCTGTTCCATTCAATACATACTAATTAAGGACCCTGGTCCAAGAATCAAAGAATTGTGCTTGGTGCTGGGCATAAAGACATGAATAGGAAGTGGCAACTGCCCTGGGGGAGAATACAAACTAGCAAGGAAAGACAGGCATGTTTAAACACACCCTGGAAGAGCAAAAATAACGTTATCTATTTAAATGTGTCTTTCTGTCAGTTCTTTATTTTCTGTTAAGCCTTAAGCTAGATAAAGCCAGGAACCCTGTGTGTGTGTGTTTTACTGTCTGGGTGCCTAGCACAATACTTGACACATAATAAGTGTTCAGTCAATGTTAGTTGAATTAATGAATACATTGTAAGCATGGGCAGCACCAATTTTTCAAGCATGAAAACAGGGAGCTTAATCTTGGATGATTAAATAATTCAAACCCAACCGTCAGTCAGTGCCCTCAGTTTAGTGTTATGAGCATTCTCAAGTGACCAGCGAAAAATTTACACTAATAAAAGTGTGCAAAGCTTATCATCCGTCCTAGGATAGTACTACCCCCAAATACGCTGTGCCACCTTTCAATGTGCACAGGAAATGTGTTCTGGGCTTGGGGAGAGTTGTTTTGCCCTTTGCATCACATGGGATGCTAATGACCTTAGGTATTGAAGGTGGAATTGAACTTTCAAGGGATCTTTTAGCAACCTAAGAGAGTTACAAGTTCTCATGGTAATATACAGACCCACTGTAAAGAATCATCTGAGAAATCCTTCTTACACTGTTATAGCACATAAGGGATTCAGAAACTCTGGTTATGCTGAATGATCTCTTTTTCAAAATCCAATCGCACATCGATTTGTGGAGGTTACTTCACGAGATCCTTTTTTCTAAACTACTAAGATATCACAATTAGACAAAACAAATTGAGAACAATAGATGAGACCATGCAGAACATGGCTGATCTGGATTATATATTTATTTATGAGAGTTCTTCTATCTCCAGCCTGCTATTTATAAGGAAGAGTGTGGTGATTTTCTGAGTTTCATCTGTCACTTTCAGGGTTGCCCAACCACTTTAGGGGGAATAAAGTCAGGACTGA
The DNA here is from genome assembly GCA_963574355.1 of Loris lydekkerianus. Lineage (NCBI taxonomy): Eukaryota > Metazoa > Chordata > Mammalia > Primates > Lorisidae > Loris > Loris lydekkerianus. The sequence continues at coordinate 4,574 of CAUYPK010085188.1, read as the reverse complement.
GAATTCCCTTTCTCCCTAAACCGCAGTCACGCAGCAGGAGTCTGTGGGCCTAGCAGGGAGAGCCCCGACAGCCAAAGAGCCTTCCTGGCTACTTGACACATGGGAGTTTGTCCTCCCATCTCAGCTTTCAGTCCCTGCAGTAATTGTGATGTAGTTTATCTTGCATCAAGCCAAGTTTGGAGGTGCCTTATATATCACCTTAGTGCTTAGATTTTTACTTTGCTTTCAGTGTGAGTCTGTGTGACTCTCATGGTACAGCTTTGTATTATTGAACAGAAGCTGTAAGTGCTGGTCCATTATGGGTATTGTTTTTAATTAGATGACACCTTGGGTGTGTAGCTTTCCCCAGGACCTCTTTTATATCTTGTTTCACCTCCACATAAGGATGACATAAGGATTAGTTGTTCCGGCAACTGAAAAGCTGGGACCTAGAATCAGTCTCACCTGGCATCAAGTCCTAATTTTGCCTCTTGCAAGCTGGGTACAGTTATTTAGCATTTCTGAGCCCAAATTCCCTCAGGAAAGACAAGGAGGGGAAAAAAAAACCAAAAAGGGGAGAAGAAGAAGGAGGAGAAAGTAGTTTACATAATTCTTGACACACAAGAACCACTTAAATCATTTGAGCTCTTGTCCGCTGCTCCGGGTTGATTTGATAAATTGAATTTGGATTGTTGCTGTGAAAAGATGTCAAGCTGTCTTGACAAATTTTTATCGACATTCATTCTGTTAAGGGAAAGAATCACAGACTATTAGAGATTCATTGTTAAAAGATTATGGTCTTTTTTCCTGCCAGGTCCAACGTGGAGGGGAGTAATTTCTTCTTGGCACAAATAACTGAAAGGATAACAGGAAAAATAAAAATCATATATTGATTTTCACATATCCTAAGAATAAATAAGATTCTTTTCAGGAAGAAAATAAGATTCTTTATTTATTCTTCCTTTCTTCTTTCATGAAAAGAAGAAAAGAATCTTATTTTCTTTTCCTTTTGTTCTCCCCTCCCCTGCAGAGAAACCATTTACTGTTGAGATCTCCCCTGGACCCCGGATTGTCACCCAGATTGGAGACTCAGTTGTGTTGACATGTGGTGTCACAGGCTGCGAATCCCCTTCTTTCCATTGGAGAACGCAGATAGACAGCCCTCTGAGTGGCAAGTTGAAGAGTGAGGGGACCAAGTCCATGCTGACCCTGAGCCCTGTGAGTTTTGAGAATGAACACTCTTACCTGTGCACAGTGACCTGTGGACAGAGGAAACTGGAAAAGGAAATCCAGGTGGAGCTCTACTGTAAGTGGCTTTCAGAATTGTTTCCTGTTTGTTTGTTTGTTTTTAATTCCATTGGAAGGAAAAGGATGTGAGTCTGTGATATACAGTGAGCGCCATGTATTTAGAAAGGGAACTCAGCATTGTGATGGTCCCTAAATCTTTGAACCAGAATGATTTGATGCAGCATAATGGTCCTGAATCTTAAGTACACTTTTCATGTCTACATACCATCCTTAATCCTACTGTGGGTGCATTGGTGAAGTTGTGTCACGTTAAGACTCTGTTGCTGTGCACTTGAACATGCTCCCTGCTCTCCATCCCTTACATGTGCATATGGGCTGGAGAGAGACGGTGAAGGCAGTGGAGTCAGTGCCCATCCAGATGGCTGGCTGGGGATGACAGCTGATCAGCTGTCCAAATTGGAGGTGAAGCCTAACCCCACTCTTTTAAAGGCACATTTGGAAAGCTGATCTGTAGGATGGGAAGAAAATGAGGCAAGAGAAAGGGAGAAAGCCAAGAATGAAGATAGATAAGGAGTTAGGCTGGGAATGGGGACAGTCGGTGGTAGTCGCTCAGGTGATAAGCTGGATCAGGGGGCAGCTCTGGGTCTCAGTGCTGAGTTACACTGTGCACATATAACATGACCCTTTGTGCTCTTCTTGTCACTTTAATAAAAAGTATTTACAAGTAGGTTAAAGTAACTGAGCTTTTTATCTGAGCTAATAAAAGCACTTTGATCCGCCATACAAAAAACAAAAGAGGAAATTGTTGGGCCCTGCCATGTGCCTGAGGCCTAGTGCAACTTCCAGAGCCTGACTAGAAGTAGATCCATCGAGCTACTTCTGTGCAGCAATGACTCAGCAAGGCCCGGCCTGAAACTGCCTCTACCTAGATACAGCCAACGTGGTACCATGCCATTGGCCCAACCCTGTCACACACCTCATCCCTCACCTTCTTTCCCCGCCCCTTCCCCACGCTCTACATAAGCGGCTGCTTGACGCAATAAAGTTGAGTTCCTGCTTAAAAAAAAAAAAAAAAGAAATGAAATGAAATCAGAAAATAAGAGCAAAGAGAGAGAAGGAGGGAGAGGAGTGGGGCTTTGGTGTGTGCCACACCTTTTGGGCACAAGACACGATTGTAAGAGGGACTTTACCTAAAAAATGCAATCAGTGTAACCTGGTTTATTGTACCCTCAATGAATCCCCAACAACAAACAATAAAGAAATGAAAAAAAAAAAAAAAGTAAATTGGTACAACCATTATGGAAAAAAAAATAAACATAGATTGCAAAGTTGAGGGCAAACATTTTATAAAAAGGCAAAAAGAAAAAGACGTGGAGGAGCCTCATATGACTAAAATGAAAAATGACAATCCAAAAAGACTGCATATCATATAATTCTACTATACGACATTCTGAAAAAGGCAAAACTACAGAGACAGTAAAAAAAAGGTCAGTGGTTTCCCAGGACTAATGAGACACAGGGTTTTTAGGGCTATGAAAATATCTTATATGATACTGTCATTTTAGACACATCACATGTCATCACATATTTGTCCAAACCCATACAATGTACACCAAGAGTGAACTCTGAGATATACTATGGACTTTGGGTGATAAGGACATATCAGTGCAGTTTCATCAGTTGTAACAAACGTACTACTCTGGTGGTGGAGGTTGATATGAGGAAGATGGTGCATTGTGGTGATTTGGAGTGCATGAGATATCTCTGCACATCTCTCTTAATTTGTCTATTAATTTAAAACTTCTCCAGAGAAAGATCCTTAGCAGCTGGCCCCGTTTCGTCTGAAATGCACAGGATGGTGGCTGAGGTCCGAGAGTACAAGGATCTTCTTTATTTGCTTTACAGCCCACTTCTTCTCAGCTTCCTCTCACCCTTCTCCTCCATCCTATTCTGCCAATTAAAGGAGTCACTTCCAGGCTCCTGTACAAGCATTTCTCAACCAATCCAAGGCCCCACTTTGCTTAGCACAGTGGCTCAGGCACACTCCCTGTCACATTGTTACAAATGTGTTAGAAATGGAGAGCAGCCGAGAAGCACCTTGCGATTTTGCTGGGCTAGGGATCAGTGCCATCTAGTTGGACACCTCCTTCTTCTCATCCCTGCCATTCCCACCTGCGCCCCACATCAAGGCAGTACCACATGTTACAGAGCCAATAGTGAAACTAAGCCACAGCATTTGCCCATAAGTATCAGAAAAACAGTAACGGGGATGACATTAAACGGGGTGGGGCTCATTTTTCTTACTTAATAAGAAAGTTTGGAGGTGGGCTAACCAAGGCTCTTCTTTTGGTCTTTTTACTCTAACTTCCTTAATGGCTACTAAAGCTCTGGTCATCATGTGTTTTTCCAGATAGGAAGGAAAGGAGAAGTTGAAAGGCCTCTTCTCTCTCCCTTTCCTTCCTTCCTACTCCTACTAAAGAGACCATTCTCTGCAGACGTCCCCATACCTTTCCTCCTCCTTTACAATGCTCATCAGAACTGGGTTACACAGAAACTATTAGACCAATCTCTGGCTGAAGAAAACTAGCCTCCCTTAATCAATGTCAGTGTTTTACCCTACATGGCTGACATGGGGCTTATATTCCCCAAGATCTACCCGCTCTCTAAGTAGATCAGGGTTCTATGAGAAGGAAGGAAGAAAGTTGAGGAAGAACATAGCTTTGTTAGGCAAGTAGAGTCCACTGCATACTGTAGTGAAGCCCTTGGACTGGGAGGGGCCTGTCTGGGTGGAGAGGCTGAACTTGGGCATTCAGGTGCTACTGACAGGGCACAAAGAGGGGGGTCACTCTCATCTTACTCTTTGCCTTGGTTCCCCAGCCCTCTCCCACCCCTACTATACACATATACTCACATACATACACTTTCATGAATGGTAGAGAAAGGACCAAGAAGCACATCATCTCCCAATGAAAGAAGGGTGATCCCTCACATTCCAAATGACCCATCTGCATGGGCAGCACCTGTAGCTCAGTGAGTAGGGCGCCGGCCCCATATACCAAGTGTGGTGGGTTGGAACCCAGCCCCGGCCAAACTGCAACAACAACAAAAAAAAGCCAGACATTATGATGTGTGCCTGTAGTCCCAGCTTCCTGGGAAGGCCGAGGCAAGAGAATTGCCTAAGCCCAAGAGCTAGAGGTTGCTGTGAACTGTGATGCCATGGTACTGTTCATGGTGACAAAGTCAGACTCTTAAAAAGTCAGTCTCTTAAAAAAAAAAAAAATGGCTCGATGCCTGTGGCTCAAGCGGCTAAGACGCCAGCCACATATACCTGAGCTAGTGGGTTCAAA
>CAUYPK010085187.1:0-12847 GCA_963574355.1 Loris lydekkerianus | reverse complement strand
TCACTGCCGTATCCTCAGCATCTAAAGCAATGCCTGGCACATGGTTAAGTGCTCAATAATTTGGGAGTGAATGAACAGCAGCCTTAAGGATTCATGTTTGAAAAACATAAAATTTCACCCTGGTGATGGACTGTTCTTGATTTCACTTAACACAGTCTTAGTGTACACTCCTCAGTGGAGGGTACCTTTTTTTTTTTTTTGAGACTGAGTCTCACTGTGTCACCCTGCGTAGAGTGTGTGGCATTATAGCTCACAGAAACCTCAAACTCCTGGGTTTAAGAGATCCTCTCGTCTCTGCCTCCCACGTAGCTGGGACTACAAGTGCCTGACACCATGCCAGATGATTTTTTTTTTTTTTTAATGATACCATTCAGCCAGGTGTGGTGGCTCACACTTGTAATCCTATCACTTTGGGAGGCCAAGATGATGGATCACTTGAGCTCAGGAGTTGGAGACAAGCCTGAGCAAGAGCAAGACTCTGTCTCTACTAAAAATAGAAAAACTAGCAGGGCATTGCTGAGGGCACATGTTGTCCCAGCTACTCAGAAGTCTGAGGCAAGAGGATTGCTTGAGCCCAAGAATTTGAGGTTGCTCTGAGCTGTGATGACACCAAGGTACTCTAGCCAAGGCAACAGAGTGAGACCGTGTCTCCAAAAAACTTAAAAAATAAAAATAAAATAAAGTAAAACAACATTGTAACAAGCAAAAGAACCAATAGAACTTCCTTCGTTTCTCTGCTGTTAGTAGCAGCAGCACTGAAGTTCCAGAAGGAATCTGGCTAAAACTTAAAACAGAACTTCACTTGAAGGTAAGCAAGGGAGTGGTGTGTCTGTCAGGGACACTTACTAGGGAGAATCTTGGACAGGCAGTGAGTTAGGAGAGTTGGGTGTTAGTGTCAGGGTGGTACAAAGAAATGGAAGACTCTGCTTGTCTGAAGGAGCCCACACAGTGTAGAGTGTAGGTTGAAAGGATTGGCAAAGCAATGTGTCTTGATTGTGTGGAATCCATTCACACCATGCAAATGGTCCCTGCCCCTGTTTTCTATAATGTAATACAAAATCAGTTGCATGGAACCACAGATGTGAGAGCAACAATTCCTTCCTGAAGGAGTCAGTGAATTTTTTACAGGAGACATGACTTGGGAGCTGGTATTATAGTTGGTACTCTCTGTCGGTCACCCTCAACGCAAGCAGTTACAGTAGAGAGTAAGGATGGAAACCAAATTATAATAGCTTGAGAAGATATTTAGTGAGGATAAAATACACCTTCCTGTAGTGTGGCTTTAAAGAAAAAAAAACAAACCTCCATCTAGATTCATTACTTAGAGCAATGTTTGTCAATCTTTTACATCTCATGGTACTCTTGACTTTGACTCTATAGTTAAACGTCCATGATACACTTAGATTATGTTGATCAAAAAAAAAAAAAAGTAAAAAAAAAAAAAAGGATATACTTACTGTGCTTTGAACTTCTTTTGATAATAATTTAGTTAATGACCTTTGACCTTTAAAAGTTTTCAAGGCACACATAAGATCCTCTCACAGCACATCAGTGTGCCACGGCACACTGGTTGAAAATCATTGACTTAGAATATACTGTCATATTAGACAACTCCAAAGTCTCAGTGGCTGCATACTCACAGCTTTGAGTGGAGGCCATCTGACTTGTTGAAACTGAGGCAGTGCCCCCCTTTTTGAAATTAAGGAGGCAGCCCTGATGATCTCTGACTCACTTTCAGGGGCATTCTTGCATTACTATGAGCAATCGTTCACATTTGCAGCTGAATACCTTTATAGCTCCATTTTGTAAAATCAGGTCCAACAACCTTCTTTCATTCTAAGCTTTCTCTGTCCCCTTTGGTTCAAACTGGCTTTGATTCTGCTGAGCAGATCACTGGTTCACACCTGCTCTAACATCCTCATCAAATAGTCAGTCCACCACACTGGGCCTGTTCTCTTCTAAACATGCTTTCTTAATTTTTGTAATATAAACAGGTTTAAAACTTTTTAAACCTTTGAGTTCTGGTTTCTTTTTTGCTTAAAATCTCGTCTTTGATTCACTTCTTTCTTCCTGCATTTTACTCTCCACAGTCAGGAAGAACTAGGCCGCTCCTTCAGCATTAGAAATCTCAGCTAAGTATTCAATTTCCTCACTTGAAAGTTCTACCTTCTGCAAAATACTAGAATGTGAACACAGTTTAGCCAAGTTCTTTACCACTTTAAAACAATAAATCATCTTTCCTTCAGTTTCACAATAGCATTTTTCTTATTTCCACCTTCGACATCAGAATAACCTTTATTATCCAGATTTCTACCAGCATTCTGTTCATGATTATTTTTCCCAAAGAAGATGGAGGCCTTCTCTATAGCTCTTTCTTTCTTTCTGAGCTGTCACCAAACTCACCTTTGATTATCCCTTCAGGATAATCTCTGCTTCTAGCATGTATTTCAACCTCTTCCAGCCTCTACCTATTTTCCAGTTCCAAAGTCACATCTTCATTTTTAGGTAGCCTTACAGCAGCACCCCACTTCTCAGTACCAATTTGTCTTAGTTATCTCAGACTGCCATTTAAAAAAAACCCATAAACTCAATGGCTTGAGTAACAGAAATTTATTCCTCCGGGGAAGTTCAAGGTCAAGATGCCCACAGATTTGGTTCCCAGTGAGGATCCTCCTCCTGGGTTGCATATGGCTGCCTTCTTACCTTATCTTCACATGGTGCAGACAAAGATCTTTGCTCTCATGCCTCTTTATAAAGGCACTAATAAAGGGCACTAATTCATGGTGGTCCCATCCTCATGACCTAATTACCACCCTAAACCATCACATTGGTGATTAGGGGTTCAACATATGAATTTAGGTGGGGTGACATAAAGAGTCATTTCTTTCTTTGAAAGGGTGACAGAGTCTTACTTTGTCCCCTGGGGTAGAGTGCTGTGGTGTCATAGCTTCCAGCAACCTCAAACTCCTAGGCTCAAGTGATCCTCTTGACCTGCCTTAGCCTCCCAGAGTGCTAGAATTACATGCATGAGCCACCATACATGGCCTGAAGAGTCATTTTTTAAAAAACTTTTTTATTATAAAGCATGATTTATTAGCAACATTTTCCTGGTCACCAAATATCCTTTTATAGCATTATTTTGAGAGGTTGCATGGTAATCTATAAAATGATATAACAACTTTTATTTAACTGATCTTAAATATTGTTGAACTTCCAGTTTATTTCCAGATTTTCACAATGGTAACTCTGCAATGGCCTTCATTCAAACTAAATTTTTCTTAGATCCATGATTATTTCTAAGAAAAATTCTGAGATGAGGAAATGTTGTGTCAAAGCCATATGTAGTTTAAATTTACTTGCTTTTAAAACCACATGAGCTCTAGAAACTTTGTGCTAATTTATATTTCTCCCAGCAATGTACAAAAGGGAGGAATTTTTGAGATCCCTCATAATACTCTCTATTTAGCTGTTCTAAATTTTCTTTTTTAAAAAGAAAAATGATGTTTGTTGTTTCAACTTATATTAATGTGATTTCTAGTAAAGTCCACCTTTCTAAATGTTTACTGGCTAATTGTATTAATTATTTTATGAATTGGTTATTTGTATCTTTTATATATTTTTGGAGTATTTGTAATTTGTCATTGATTAGCAGAAGTTCTTTATGTAATATGGCTAATGATTTTTTATCATCCAATGACATTGCAAAGGACTAGGTCACTTTTGTTTCTGAAACCTAGAGGGGAGCAGGGCGCAATGAATGACTTTGACTGTTACCCAGGCCTTTGAATTGGGAAGGGGAGCATAGGGAGAAGTCCAGGGGTCATGTCTGTAGTCGTGGTCATCACTGACCTTGGACTCCCAGCTGGAGATAGAGGTAAATGGGCCAGATCAAAGGTGATTGCTAACAACAATCTTTTCCTTTCACAGTATTGAAATCTTTAAGCCAACACCTTGGGGTCTGATTATTCAAAAAATTTTGGACCCACAAATACCTATGTGAGCCAATCCTCATTTTTTCACCTTAAAAACAGGAACACCAGCCTGAGCAAGAGCAAGACCCTGTCTCTACAAAAAAAAAAAGGTAAAATTAGCTGGGAATGGTGGCAGGTGCCTCTAGTCCCAGCTACTTTGGAGGCTGAGGCAGGAGGATTGCTTGAGCCAAGGAGTTTGAGTTGTAGTGAGCTATAATGATGTCACTACACTCTAGCTATGACACTGTCTAAAAAAAAAAAAAAGAAGAAGAAAAGAAAAAAAAAGCACAACATTTTCACCTCAAACTCTGTCATTGATTAATGAAAAGCATAGAACTTCAGCATTGTTCTTATTTCTCGTGTCAGTAACATTTTTCTTCTGCTGTAATTCCCTTTCTTCTCATTCACATGGCACAGCATTGCTTGTGACATTACTGAACACACTGTTTATTAAAAATTATACATTCTCTGATTATCATGCTATATTTTAGAACCAGATATGCTATTGGAAAAGGCAGATACATAGGGCCTTTAATAAGTATTTGTCAAACTGAAATGAAACATCTGAAAATATCACAAATCATCACTTCTTGGCCTTTAGGCTAAGATCAAGTGTAAAATACCACAAAGCCACAAATTCTAGTATACAATAATAAGCTCTACTTTAAAAACCTGTTTCGGGGTGCAAGGGAAATGTGTTAATAATTGGCCTTTATTTATTTATTTACTTACTTATTTATTTTTGAGATAGACTCTGACCCTGTCACGCTGGGTAGAGTGCTGTGGCATCACAGCTCACAGCAACCTCAAACTCTTGGGCTCAAGTGATCCTCTTGCCTCAGCCTCCCAAGTAGCTGGGACTACAGGCGCCCACCACAACAGCCTGGATATTTTTAGAGACAAGGTTTCTGGTTTTGCTCAAGCTGGTCTCAAACTCCTTAGCTCAAGCAATCCACCCTCTTGGCCTCCCGGAGTGCTGGGATTACAGGCATGAGCCACCTTGCCTGGCTGACATTCCTTTTAGAATGTAGCCAAAGAAATTATGGCATGCCTCATGTCTCACCTTTTATTTTTCTTTCTTCCTTTTTCTCTTTTTTTTTTAATTAAGTCAAATACATATAGATCATGAATACATTCATGCACATTCTTTTTCCCTTTTAAATCTTAGATTAGTAGGAGATCAGATTCTGCTAGTTCTGCAGCTATGCTCTTGACTGGATAGAGATGGATCATTGTCTGCTCCAGGGATAGGCTGTTGTACTGGAAGTCTTCACTTTGTTTTTTAGTTCTATGTCTCTAAGCTCTTAAAGTTACCTGGGTATTGGCATAATACATATTGTCCTGGATTTGGTTAGGGATCCTAAATGGAATAGTTTCTTGGCCTTCATATTTACATGGCACTGAAGAAATAGAATTTGGAAGATAGGTGAGAATAGATAATTATAAATGTGAAAGTGTGCTCCAGGATTAAGTCTGGCTCTTATAAATAAGATTTTTCAAATGAAAACTAGAAATATCACCCTAAGTTTATGTTGATTTCAATTGCTGCTGCTTTCTGCCATGCTGTAGTTAATAACAAAGTTTTGCCTGTTTTCAAGCAAATAATCACAGTCAACACTTATATAGCACATATGCACCAGGTGCCATTTTTCAGATATTAACTCACTTAATCCTGACAACAAACCTATAAGGTAGGTTGTTTGAGGGCAGTGGTAGTTGCTGTATTAAAGAAACTATAAAATATTATTAGCTTAATGCAATAGATGGCTGTTTCCCACTCCTATGTAATTAATTTGAAACTATTCAGCAGGAGGTACAGGGACCCAGATTCTTAACATCTTGTAGCGTTCCTATACTTTAGAGCTCCAGAATCTTTCCCTTCCGGCCAGTGGATGGAGATGGAAAATGAAGGATCATCTGTCAGAGGTTTTGAATGGGCTGGGCCTGGAAATCATGCACATCTGCTGACAGGCCATCTGCCAGGTCTCAGACACGTGGCTGTGCAAACCTAGCTGCGAGTGTTGTAGGAAGCACAGTCTAGCTGTATGTCCAGGTGAAAAGGAGATGGCTTCAGTGAACACATCGCGGGTGCTGCCCTCGTCCACTCTGCTGCCCTCGTCCACTCTCCAGCCCCCGGCTACCAGTAACCTCACTCACCTGACCCTCTTCCCACACAGACCAAAGGACTCTACGTCCCTCTAGTTACTTCATTCAGCGAAAACCCCAGGATTTCTGGGGATGTGTGGCCTTTTCCATCAGGATGGGGTGTTTTCCTCATTGTGCGCTGACTGCCGATCAGAAAAAGCAAGCTGCCTGCCCTGACCATTTGTATTCCTATAAAGTGATGGTCAAGAGTAGGACGCAGTGATATTCACACCCCTCTGAAGAGGGAGGAGTGGGGACACACGACAGCGCTGGTCTGTGGCAAGGCGAGGTCCCCACGAGGAGGCATTGTCGGTCTCCCTGTGGGGAGTTGGGGGAACTTCCTGGCTGCACCTTACGGCACCCTGATCTGGCTCTGGAAGGGGCTCCTTGCAGTTCCCCTCTGCTCTTTGAGGGGTTGGGGAGCCTCTGCTCTGGGAGGGCTGCACAGCTTTTGAAGCCCACTCCCTCCTGCCTGTGCAAGGTTGGGGACTCATGGGTTGGTTCAAGGTTCTAATGGTCAAAGGCCTTTTAAATGTAGGCCCATTTTTTCCCCTTTGGCAATATCATTCCCCCCAAACTTGGAAAACTTCCAATCTTTGTTTCCCATCAGTTCCATGAGCAAAGGATCATACCCAAATTTCTTTCCTAGACATAATTTTTACGTTTCACTTCTTTATTTGCTTCTTCACTCATGTTTTCCTCTCTCTCTCTCTCGCCCCCCCCCCCTCTCTCTCTCAAACAGCAGCTACCTTGAGACTGTCTGACATAATAGGCCCGGAGGTTGCAATGGACTGAGTGTGTTTCTCGAAATTCATATGTCGAAAATGCTAATACCCAGGTGATGGGATTAGAGTGTTTCTGGAATTCTTGGAAATGTTGTCTTCTGGTATAGTTGTGCCAGAATGTTTACATGTTAAAAATGCACATTTTGTATGTTCACAATGTCAAGTTAAGAAAAGAAAAAGAAAATACGTGTTTTGTTATTTACTACTTTCTTTTGATTTGTGCTTTATATTTTAATAGGATATTATATATGACTCTTAAAAAATCGTGTGTGGAGGGAGTTTATATTATCTGTAAATTCCACATCTGGACTGTAAAGGAGATGCTATACTGCCCTGCTACCGACAGGGGGCCTCAAGTCTACCAGGGCTGAGGGCTGTAGAGAAAGGCCATTCCTTAAAGGTCATTGTGAAGACTGCCCATTCTACTTCTGAGCTGAGCGGCTTGAACAGAGCTGAGCAGAGGAGTGATAGGACTGACAGGATCATATTTAGGATTTGAGCAGTCCGCAATGGCTGTTGTATGGAGAACAGACTGCAGGGGACGGGAGGAAGCCAGGAGACAGTTAGGATATCACCGCTCAAAGAATGATGGTGGCTTGGAGCAGGGTAGTGGAATGGAGGGGGGGAGAAGTGGTCGGATTCTGGAATTTATTCTGAGGTGGGAACTCCACCTCATATCTCAAGGATACATCTTAGGGTGTGAGAAAAAGAGAGGTGTTGAGACTTATTTCACTTTTTTGTTTCTTTGAAATAGAGTCTCACTACGTTGCTCTCGGTAGAGTACTGTGGCATCACAGCTCACAGCAACCTCAAACTCCAGGGCTTAAGTGATTCTCTTGCCTCAGCCTCCCAAGAACCTGGGACTACAGGCGCCCGCCATACCGCCCAGCTATTTTGTTGTTGTTGTTGTAGTTGTCATTGTTGTTTTAGCAGGCCCAGGCCGAGTTTCGAACCCACCTGCCCTGGTGTACGTGGCCGGCCCCCTAACCACTGAGCTACGGGATCTGAGTCTATTTTACATTTTTGACCTGAGTGATGAAGAAGGTAGGGTGTCTTCATACTTGGGGGGTGGTAAGGAAAATTGTAGCTAAAGATACTTTTATTTACAATCTTCACTACAAAATTTTATAAAATATTCTCAATGTGTTGGCCAACCCCCTCCCCCCTCACACATTCAAAGTCTCTCCCACTCATGGCAAATATGTTCCAAGATATCTGTTGTTATGCCATTTTCCCCCTGTGCATGGCTATTTTGGGGATACACCATAGTTTCCAGCAACTGAGATGGGAAGCATGTAGGGAGAGTCAGTTTGGGGAAAACACCAAAGATGTTGGGCACCAACTATGTGCTGGGCACTATTTTAGGCTCCAGGAACTTTTACAGGTCCGATATGGGTATCCATATGAAACTGAGACCAACAAGAACCAGGCCTGTGTGTGACACATAGGATTCCAGCCGTCCAGGGTCAGCAAGCATGGTATGGTGTCTTGATCATCTATATGACTCTCTGAAGATGTGTTTGGTAACTATCTATTGTATGAATGATGACTCTCTGTCTCTAATTTTCTGGATCATTTAATCAAAATGGTCATCCTTATGTACAACTATAAAATTATTAGAATAAGGCTTGGTGCCCCAGGCACAGTCGTTAGGGTGCCAGCTATATACACCAAGGGAGCTGGGTTGGAACCTGACCCCAGGCCAGCTATTCGACAATGCCAAAGGCAACAAAAAATAGCTGGATGTTGTGGCCGGCACCTGTAGTCCCAGCTACCTGGGAGGTTGAGGCAAGAGAATTGCTTAAGCCCAAGAGTCTGAGGTTGCTGTGAGCTGTGATGCCACGATACTCTCTACCCAGGACGACATAGTGAGACTCTGTCTCAAAAAAAAAAAAAAAAAAAAAAAAAAATTATTAGAATAACTGTTCTGGTTGTAGAGGCAAGAGTTTCTTTTAGCCCATTTTAGATATAAGACCATAGCACCTCCAGGATGAAGACATTATGTTTTATCTTTGAATCTGAAGGCCTAACACTTAGCAGGTACTTGTTGAATATTTGTTGAATGAGAATATGTTAATGTATTTCCATATAACTTTTTTTATTAGGTATGTTTTTAGGGTGTTGTGATTATAATATCCATTTCATTTGTTTCCTCACTTCTACGATGATTATTACTATTTTTCCATACACAGATTCTTCATGAACTATCATCTTTATGATGGCACAATGATTTATTACATATGGATAAGCTATAATTGCATTGCCCATTTCTTCATTATGCAATTTGATTCTTTCAATTTATCAAAATAATAAATAAAACATCGGGTGGCGCCTGTGGCTCAACGGAGTAGGGCGCCAGCCCCATATGCTGGAGGTGGCGGGTTCAAACCCAGCCCCGGCCAAAAAAATAAAATAAAGAAATAAATAAAACATCAGTGAATATTTTCTTTAATGTGGCTTTTTATATACTTTTAATATTCCAGTGGGGTGGTGAGTTTTCTTGGTCAAGGACAGTAGCAGACATCATTAATATTTACCAACATCTGTTTCTCTGTTCCTTTTGAGCATGCAGAAAACTTTATTTCTCAGCGTCCTTGTCATTGGGCAGAGCCTATAGGAGTAGCTCTGGACAATGAAGTGTGAAGGGAAGTGATGTGTGAATTTCTTGGATGTGACTGTGAAAAGCCTGTGCATAATCTGCCAATCTCTCCTGTCTTCTGCCAGGGCGACCAATGACATTCCAGATGGCAGAGTCCTTGAGTGACACAAAACCTCCCCCTCCACCAGCCTGAGATGGGTATGTTGAGTGACCAAGAAGTGAATCCTTCTTATGATAAACTTCCACGGTTCTAGGGTTATTTTTTTACCCCTGCTAACCTAGTCTATCCTGACCAATACAAAGACTCTGAACCTTAGGATGGACTTGAGTGTGTATTAGCAAATGACTATATGGTTGGTTTTCATAGGTACCCAGTAAATATCAATTAAATAAATCAATGAGACATGTCACCAATATTACATGAAAATGCCAATTTCATTGCTTTATCAACAGCAAAAGATTTATTATTTGAGTGTTATTACAACTAAATAGACAAAAATGTTGTTTTGGCCTTATTTTAGTCTGTACTCATATTTCTTCGCTTATTGGAAAGGCTGAATAATGTTTTGTCATCTGTTGTTAGGCATTTCCTCTTTTGTGTGTTATTTTACCAAAGCTTTCATTCATTCTCAGTAACTATTGTCAGCCTTTGCTGTTCTAGGTATTGGGGCTGCAGTGGTGAATAACCCAGTCCATGCTGTCATGGAATTATATTCAGGAGGAAAGAAAAACGACATATAAACAAATAGTTATTTATTTTAGGGAATGGTAAATGCTGTGAAAAGTAAATCCAAGTACGGGGCTTAAAGACTGGCTGGTGACTGGGTATGGTGGCTCACACCTATAATCCTCGTACTCTGGGAGACCTGGGCTGGTGGATTGCTTGAACTCAGGAGTTTAAGACCAGCCCGAGCAAGAGTGAGACCCTGTCTCTACTAAAAATAGAAAAACTAGCCTGGCGTGGTGGTGGGCGCCTGTAATCCCAGCTACAGTGTCTGGCAGCACCCTGTATGCTCCATCATCTTACCTCTCCAATCTCATCTCACACTGCTCCCTGCTTTAGCTGGATTGTCCTCTCGCTGTGTCCCCAAGACATCTAGCATGTCCCTGTCTTGTGGGCTTTGTATGTGCTGTCCCCTTGGCTAGGAACCCCCCTTCTTCACAAGATCTGCTTGGTTCATCTCCTTGTTTAAAGTGACATTATCAGAAAGACCCTGCATAACCGTAGCCAGCCACTCTGTTTTTTCTTTTCGAGACAGGGTCTCAGTTGCCCTGGGTAGAGTGCCGTGGCTTCATCACAGTAACTTCAAACTTTTGGGCTCAAGTGATCCTCCTGCCTCAGCCTCCCAAGTAGCTGAGACTACAGGTGCGTGCCATAATGCCCAGCTAGTCTTTTTATTTTTAGTAGAGGCAGGGTCTCACTTTTGCTCAGGCTGGTCTTAAAATCCTGAGCTCAAGTGATCTTCCTGCCTCTACCTCCTAGAGTGCTAGGATTATAGGCATGAGCCACCCTGCCTGGGCCCATATTTGGTATTTGTAATGACTCCAGAAAATTCCATGTTAGAAATCAAAGGAACAGAGTACTGGGGTGGACAAAGTGCTTGATTTCCACATCCGAGGGTAGGTCTTGATCGATTTAAACCAATTGTAGTTGCAGGCTGCCGACATCTGCTGTGATTTTGGAGAGGTTTGGGAGAGAGACTCCCTCTTCTGCTAGAGATGGACAAGGAAGCATGCTGCTTGAGGCTTCTGATAGAATTCTTGTTTCACTGGAGGAAACCAGCCTTAAGATGAACTTGACATCACGGAAAGCAGAGAAAAGAGATAAAAAGAAAGCTGCCTTTTTGGTGACATTTTTATTATGTCCATCCTCACCTGACATCTATTCAGAGACTTTTCAGTGACATGAGCCAACACACTCTGCTTTATGGTTTACACCAGTCTGGGCTGTGTTTTGTGTTACTTGCCACCAACCATGTCCTGACCAATTGAAGCAGCTTTCCCGTACATGCTGTCCATGGCTGTCAGTCGAAGTGTTCTCTCCCCACCTGTAACCTTAGAACACAGGAAACAGTCACCCCACCAAATCTGCAAACCATTTGAGGATGGGAATTGGAGGTTTATATCATGCTCTGGGGGGAGAGGCCACCTTTAGAGCATGTGCTGTCCAAAATCTTGGAGGAATGGATCCCAGACCTGTCAGAGCGGCAGACATTGCTTGGCATCCGGCAATCTCGGCTGCTCGCCCAGCATCGAGGGCCAGCAGTTCTTCTCAAAATAGAGCATCACTGGCAGTTTGCTTCTGGACACTGAAGTGTTTGGAGTCATCCTCACCAATTGCCAGAGCATGGCATAGGAACTTGTCCTGCATACCAGCACCTTGCTTTTGTTCCTGAAAGTCCATCCCAATTCGTCCTCCTTAGGGGATGGTTTAGGTTTATGGTGAGGAGGACGGGCAGTGGAATCAGACTGCCTGGATGTCCCTCCTGGGTCCTCCCCAGCTGGTAAGCCCAAAGGGGTTGGAAGGTGTCCTGGGGGTGAGGGCGGCTGGCAGATCTGGGCCCTGAGTGCCAGTCTCAGCCAATCCTCTGCACAGGGCCACTCCTTGAGAGTGTAGGGTTGCTACACAGAAATCCCAATTGTCCTAGGCAGCCTATTCTTCCGAACTGAAGTAGTGACCATGAACATCAGCAGTTTGCAGTCCAACTGCTGGGGTTTGAGTCTAAGATACACCACCTCCAGGGTGTACAAGTAAATGTCTTTGAGCCTCCGTTGCCTCCTCTATAAAATGGAGACAGTAAGAAGGAACTTCTCCCCTCCAGTTGCTTATAGGATACATGAATCACCACGTGTAGTCTTAGAAAATGTCTGCCACCGTCTCAGTCCTTTTGGACTGTTATAACAAAGTACTGGAGATTGGGGACTTAAACAGCAAATTGATTCCTCACAGTTCTGGAAGCTGAAAAGTCCAAGGTCCAGACACTGTCAGGTCCAGCGTCTGGTGAGTGCTGCTTCCTGGTTTGCCCATGGCTGGTTTCTCCTTGTATCCTCCCATGGCAGAGAGCGGACGGAGCTCTCTGGGGTCCCTTTTCTAGGAGAACGAATCCCATTCGTGAGGGACTCCATTCTCATGACCTCCTTGCCTCCCAAGGGCCCCACCTGCTAACACCATCACATCAGGGGTTAGGATTTCTACGTAAGGATTTGGGGCAGGGAGTCACACACACGCAGTCCTTAAGAGGCACCTAGTAAATGTTCAATGAATATTAGCTAGTGGGTTGCCTGCAACTTACTAAGAAGCAAGTTACAGAAATACCAAATGAAAGAAAGGAAGAGGAAAGCATACA
>CAUYPK010085183.1:0-77775 GCA_963574355.1 Loris lydekkerianus | reverse complement strand
ATTCTTGGATGCAGCAGATATCTGGCTTGAGTTTTTGTATCCAGTCAGCCAACCTGTGCCTCTTTAGAGGACAATTTAAACCATTCACATTGATTGAGAATATTGATAAGCCTTTCGAGAGTCTGGTGGACATTTTTAATCCTTTTGCGACTGTGGGAGTTCGGATTTGATCAAAAATTTTCTGGGTGGGTTTACTTTTGTGGTGGAGGAATATGTTGGTCTTTATGGAGGATAGGTCTAAGGATGTTCTGGAGAGCTGGTTTAGTTGTGGCAAATTTCTTCAACATGTGAATGTCATTGAAGTATTTAATTTCTCCGTCATAAATGAAGCTCAGTTTAGCTGGGTACAAGATCCTGGGTTGAAAATTAATTTGTTTTAGGAGATTAAAAGTCGATGACCATCCTCTTCTATCTTGAAAGGTTTCAGCAGAGAGATCTGCAGTTTTTCTAATACTCTTCCCTTTGTAGGTAATGGTTTTCTTTCATCTGGCAGCTTTCAGAATTTTCTCCTTCATTAACTTTAGTGAAATTGATTATGATGTGTCTGGGGGATGTCTTATTCGGGTTGAGTCGTGCTGGGGTTCTGAAACTGTCTGCTATCTGAATTTTGGAATCCCTTGGCATATCTGGATAGTTCTCCTTCATAATCTCATGGAGAAGAGACTCTGTGCCTTGTGAAGCCACTTCGTCACTTTCGGGGATCCCTATAAGACGAGTACTGGATTTCTTCGAATTATCCCAGAGCTCTCTGAGAGAGTGGTCTGTTTTGTTCTCCATTTCTCTTCTTCTTTGCGGGTTTGGGAGCATTCAAAAGCTTTGTCTTCAATGTCAGAAATCCTTTCTTCTGCTTGCTCCATTCTGTTACTGAGGGATTCTACTGTGTTTCTCAGATCTTTGAGGGATGCAGCCTCTTGTCTCAATGATTCAAAATCTTTGGTCATTTGCTCTTTGAATCCATTGAATTCTTGAGATAACCTTTGGAATTCTAATTCAATCTTATTTGCTATCCAGATCCTGAATTCAGTTTCTGACATCTCAGCTATTTGTTTGTGCATGGGGTCTTTTGCTGTTTCTGCTCCATTGATCTTTAGGGGAGTTGATCTACTCTGATTGTTCATATTGCCAGAGTTTTTTGTTGATTTTGCCTCATGATTGCTTTTCACCGTTGCCTCTGGCCATCCTCAGAGTTGGGGAGGTGTCTCTTTAAGATTAGACCCCAGCGGGATCACTCTATTGTTGCTGGATCTTTGTAGGGAGTGTCCCTGTGTAGTTCCTCTGGGGCTGCTCTAGTTAGGGAGTCCTGGTTGTAGAAGCAGCTCAAGTGTGTGACACACCCGGATTCAGCAACAGGGCTGTGGGTGGTGCGCACAGTTCTGGGAGTGCCTGGTGCCCAATGACTTTGGCACAGAGAACCCAGGGCTCCAGCAGTCTCTGGCCAGGAGAAGGGCTCTGCGCAGAAGCAGGAAGGGCTCCAGAGGGCATGCAGCTACCAGAGTCCCTGGTCAGATGGATGAGCTAGTGTGGAGGCTGGGAGGACACAGGAGGGCGGATGCAGGGTTGCATGTCTCCCGCAGTTCCTGGTCAGGGAATGTGGAGCCCTGGTGGGTGCAGGTCACCGGTCACTACACACCTCTTATGGAGGTCTGGGCGGCGCCAAGCCCAGGAGTTTGAGGTTGCTGTGAACTGTGACATCAGGGCACTCTACCCAAGGCCACAGCCCAAGGCTCCAGTGTGCCAAAACCGTCTCACTCTGTTCCTAAGGATTAGGGCTGTGAGGCATTTCAGTCCCTGCCTTTAAGCTGCTCAGTCACTAGGTTACTTTGTCACGCCCGTTCCTTGCTCTGGGGCCCTGAGGGCGAAGCTTGCTGGAGTAGTTTTTTCACACAATGGCTTTCACTGAGCCCAGATCAGTGGCTCATTTTGGAGCCCCAGACAATGCCCAAAATTCTCAACATTTTTGCTCAAGCTCTCTCCGAGGCAGCTCAACTGAGCGCCAAGTCCAATAATGCCAAAAAAGTTCACAGGTAAGGCCTTTCCAGTTCGCAGTCTCACTGCTGCTTGTACTCACGGTTGCCGGCGTGATTAGGTCGATAGAACACACGCAGCCACTTGCCCGTTTTCCACTGTTTTTGTCCTCCTCCTGGGGTCCAGAAGTCCCTTGCTAGCTCCCTGTATCCTCAAAGGGATGATCATAGGCAGATCCCACCAGCCAGAGATGTCTGGAGTCTTGTGTCCCCAGACTCGCCCTAGCCTTCTTTTAATCATCCCAGAGCTCTCTGAGAGAATGATCTGGTTTTGCTCTTCATTTCTCTTCCTCTTTGAGAGTTTGGGAGCATTCAAAGGCTTTGTCTTCAATGTCAGAAATCCCTTTTCTGCTTGCTCCACTATGTTACTGAGGGATTCTACTGTATTTTTCAGATCTTTGAGGGCTGTAAATTCTGGCTTCAGTGCATCAAAATCTTTGGTGGTTTTGTCTTTAAATTCGTTAAATTCTTGAGACAACTTTTGACTTTCTCCTCAAATTTCTAATTCTGACTTTTGAATTGCTCCTCAAATTTCTAAGTCCAAATTTTCCTCCTTTCTATTAATCTTGTTTGCAATCCAAATTCTGAATTCAATTTCTGATATCTCCGCCAGCTGTTTATGAATGGGATCTTCAGTTACATCTACCATATCTTTCCTTGGTGGTGGTGGTGGGGTTGATCTATTCTGGTTATTCATGTTACCAGAGTTTTTCTGCTGACTCCACCCCATGATTGTTTTACACCATTTGATTTTTCCCCTGGAGCTTTGTCGAGGACCTGTACAGTGCTATGGCCTGAGAAACTGGGGAACTGTTTGGTGTGGTGGGGCTAAGTGGTTCTTCTGTCTTGTTTTCAGCTGGCCTCTGTTCGACCATAGTGAAACAGTTACTCTGGGTTGAAGTCTCAGGGGGCCTGCATTTCCATCCCAGATCTGTTCCATGGTGGTTGCCACCTGAGAAGATGACTGGCCTCCTCTGGTTGCCCAGGGAGACAGGGGGTGTGGCTTTGGACTATCCGGAAGTGAGCCCTATTGTCACCAAAAACAGCTGCTATTCTGCACCTCGGGGCACCACCACTCTGGTGTGGTTCCCTCTCAGCCAACTGTCCTCTCCTCACTCCCGTGCTGCAGAATCAGCCTACAATTCCTGTTTTAAAGGGAAATTACATAGCATGTAGCTGACTCTCCAATCTGCATCTAGCAGATTGATCCTATTCACAAACAGTTCAAAATAAGAAAATTCATAATAGTATTTGGCAGTCCATTCAAACATCAAAACCTCTCTCCTATCCAGAAATTTTTCCTCTCACCATAAGTAAACCAACAAGAATAATATAACTTTTCAGCTAGATGATGTCTTGTAGCTCATCTTGTCCAACTACCCATACAACAGCTGAGAAAACTAAAAGACTAGATCACAAAGATGCTCACTTGAAGCCCCATAGCTAACAGAAACCAGAGCTAGACTCCCAGTGGAAAGATTTCCTGGCAGTCACTTCTCGTGCTTCTCAGGCTAGGCATAGGGAAGAGATGCTTACTCTCCTTTATGAAAAGAACTTTAGGCTCAGATTCAAGAACAAGAAGTGTTTTTTTCTCTTGTGTTAGGCATTAGATTCTCAGGGAACTTATTTTCCTAACCTTAATTATCATCAAGATTCTCTTTTGAACTCTGCATTCATTTTGTAGGGTTGCCATAACTAAGTATTACAGGCTAAGTGGCTTAAAACAAGGAACATTTATTCTCTCATAGTTCTTTTTTTCCCTTTTGAGACAGAGTCTCACTCTGTTGTCCAGGCTGGAGTGCTGTGGCATCAGCCTAGCTCATAGCAACCTCAAATTCCTGGGCTCTAGTGATCCCTCCCCCTCAGCCTCCCCAGTAGCTGGGACTCCAACCATGCCCATCTAGTTTTTCTCTTTTTAGTAGAGATGGGGTCTCACTCTTGCTCAGGCTGGGTTTAAACTCCTAAGCTCAAGCAATCCTCCCATCTCTGCCTCCCGGAGTGCTAAGATTACAGGTGTGAGCCTCTGTGCCCAGCCTATTCTTTCACAGTTCTAAGTGTTAGAATTCTGAAGTCAAGGTGTAAGCAAGGCCATGCCCCCTCTCAGTCTCTCAGGGAGAATCCTTCCTTGCCTTTCGCTAGCTTCTGGAAGCTCCCAGAGATCCTTGGCATTCTTTGATGTGCCACTCCAAGCTCTGCCTCTGTCTCCATATATCCTGCTCCCCATGTCTTCATTTTTGTATCCCACTCCCTCGCTCTCATAAAGACCAGTCACTGGATTTAGGGTACATGCTGACCTGGATGACCTCCGTGATAGATAATTTTATGTCAACTTGACTGGGCTAAGGGATACCCAGATAGCTGGTAAAACATTGTTCTGAGTGTTTCTCTGGGGGGTGTTACAGGAAGAGATCAGCATTTGAATGGGTGAATGGAGCAAAGTAGATGGCCCTCCCCAATGTGAGCAGGCATCATTCAACCTGCTGAGGGCCCAAACAGAAGAAAGGTGGAATAAGGGCAAATTCACTCATTCTGCTTGCGCAGAGATGCTCATCTTCTCCTGCCCTCAAATATCAGTAGTCATGGTGTGGGGGCCTTAGGACTCAACCTGGGACTTACAGTATTGCCTCCCCCAACCCTCACCCTCAGGCCTTCAGCATTGGACCAAATTACACCAACTTTCTGATTCTCCAGCTTGCAAATGGCAGATTGTGAAATTTCTTGGCTTCATCACCACATGAGCTAATTTCTATAATAAATCTCTCTCTCCCTTTTCCTGCTTGCTCTTTCACTGTGTCAAATTGAACACACACACAAACACACACACACACACACACACACACACACACACATATATATATATATATATATATATACACATATGTATATATATTTATGTTTGAATTGTATGTGTGTAATTGGTCATATTTCTCTGGTTCTTTGTTATACTACAAACCCTTTTTCCAAGTTTTCCTAAAATTATAGGCCCATCCTCAGGGACTGAAGAGGCTCTCGTGGTTCCCACATGCTCTGTCTCCATTTCTATACGTCATCACAGAGGTGGCTTTTAAGATATGATGTGTGCAATCCCTTATTGTCCCCCAGGTTCTTTGGGGATTTACCTGCCCTCCTCATAGTGAGAAACAATAGACTACCATGGTCAGCCAGCTGCTTGGCTTTCATACTCCAGCTTGTCCTTTTATGGTTGCAAGACAGCCATTCCAGCTACAAAAACTGTATCTTCACACAGTTACATCGATGGACAGGAACTTTGTTTTCTGAAGGAGAGAAACCTGTCTCAGAATCCCCCACCCTCCCAGTATAGACATTTCTCAGGTCCCATTGGTCACAACTGGGTCACATAACAATGTTCTAGCTCTGACTTGTCAAACATTTTTTTTTTACCTCGAGCCCCCTTTACACTATTAAAAAAACATTAAGCACCCCAAAGAACTTATGTTCTTGTGTGTTATATCTATCAATAGCCACTATATTAGAAGTTGAAATGGGAGACACTTCTAAAATGATTATGCATTCATTGGAAAATAATAATAATAATGATAGGGCAAACAGCACACCATTTAGGTGGGAGCTACAAAAAATACTAGAAATCCCATGGAAAATCTTGAAACTATTTACATATACTGCAAGGTTTAAACTGACAGTTATTAAATATGCTACAGAGCATGGCCACAGAGCTGTTGAGGGACACTTCCAACTTCCTCCCACAGAGAGTCATCAGATTGTGCAGGGAACAGGAAAGAAAAGCTTCTTCAGATGCCAAGACGGAAGAAGGCCATCAAGGGAAACCTCTAACATGGCCAGGGGTGGAGCAGGGGATGAAAACCTGGATTCTGGAGCAGCATCAGACGAGGATCTGTTTTCACCAAGATGATACAAGAAGAGGATAAAAGGATTGCATGATAAAAACACATTGATGATTGCTCAGGGACACCTAAATGGTGCCTTAACTTTACAAAGAGAGAAGGTCTGAGCATGAGGACAGGAACAAATTTGTTACCACAGATGGTGAAGCCAAGCAAAGCTGCAGGCTAGAGTGCCATGGCATCATCAGAGCTCACTGCAACTTTAAACTCCTGGCTCAAGTGGTTCTCCTGTCTCAGGCTCCCAAGTAGCTGTGACTACAGGCATGCACCACTACACCTGCTGATTCTATTTTATGTCAAGATAGGCTCTCACTCTTACTCAGGCTGGTTTCCACCTCCTGGCCTGAAGCAGTCCTCCTGCTTCAAAATCCCAGAGTGCTAGAATTACAGGTGTAGCCACCTGTGCCCAGCCCCCAACACTCAATTTAAAAAAACAAAAAAACAAAAAAAAACAAAAAAAAACCAGACAGGTCTTTGCCTTGCATAGTTCTGATATGCACACATTTCAGGATTTCACAGTATATTAACTGTGAGTAATTGCATAAAGTACAAACTTTGCAACTAGTTGTTTAGTCTACACATTGTCACAAAAATAATAGATATGCATCATTATCAGTGACCAGCCATTTCTTTTACAGTGTGTGAGTGATTGGAGATTGTGCACCTGTTCATATGCCAACCCAAGATAGTTTGATAATGGTGCATGTTCTTCCATTCTGTCTTCACAGTTTACACAGTTGAAATTGGTCTTTTAGGCTTGTTAACTGTCAACAATTAGGTAATTCTGCCTCATCTGAATATAGGGTGTTGGTGTTGTTGTTGTTGTTGTTATTGCTGCTGCTGCTGCTGCTGCTGCAGTTTTTGGCCAGGGCCGGGTTTTAACCGGCCACCTCCAGTATATGGGGCCAGCACCCTACTCCTTGAGCCACAGGTGCCACAGGGGTGATTACTTTTTCTGTTCATTTTATTTTCCTTCCTAGCCTGTTTCTCATGGTCTCTAATAGAAGCCAATTTGATTCCATACTGAGTTTTTGATTCTTGGTGTTCAACCTTTCAGATTTTGTGCATTTTCAAGAGTGAATAAATACAAATGCATCTCCCAAAAACATTAGAATAAAATAATAATAAACTCATTCCATGCAAAAATAAATATTTTTATGAAAAACAACTATAATTTACAAAAAAAAATTAGTGATAAGAGTAGAACTGTTTTATGCTTTCGCAAACTCTTTTATATTTAGCTTGAGCGAAATAATAGAATACGGCTGTATTTTTACATACATGTCTACACTCAGTCTGGGGTGGTATGATCTTTTGGCTAAAGTATATATAAAAAATCCGGCTCATGTAGATGAGAGGTTAGAAAAGAAGAAATATGTTAATAGCACTTTTAGATAATTGTGAATATTTTGCCTCAATATTGCCCAATATTGACACAGTAGTTTCTTAAAGATTAGTTGCAATGTGAAATCTGAAAAAAAAATAATGAATTTTTCATACTTGATCACATTAAAATTGTGTCGTTTTAAAATTTGTAACATTACGTATTTGTCATTTGGAAAATATTAGCTCACTGAGTTATGCAGATATTCCCAATGTTGACACATTTCAGTGTACAATATAAAAAATAACACATTTGTAAATATTATCACCAACTCATTCTAATTTCTTTTGAAGACTTGAATGTTATCATTCATATCAAATCTTAACTTCCTTGATAGGACTCATTCATATCATTTTCCTTGATATGACTAATTTGCATTAGTTTTTAGAACATTTCTATCAAATACCCAAACCTGAATAGCTATAGTTTATCTGTTAGTTGTTATTTCAAGTAAAAAGGCGTTCCATAGGGGGAGGGGTGGTTAACAGCTATTTTAGCAAGCAACTCAAACAGTTTAGGAGTGTTTTTCCTTGGGACGACCATCAAACTATCATTGTGTACTTCTCAAATCAGTGGTTGAAATGTAACAAATTAATAACTTGTACTGCTTCAAAAACATTCTAAGTAAAACACTTTCCTTTTTTTTGTTTTTGAAGGTAAAGAAAATAGTGACTATATTTTGGGGTTATGATCTATCCTAAGTCACCAGCAGTTTTTCCGACCATTGCTTTTACAGCATCAGCTCAAATGACTACATGGTGAAAAAGACCAATGATATCTCAAAATAATTATATATGTATATTTTCTTTTTTTATTATTATTATTTTTTTTTTTTTTTTCGTAGAGGCAGAGTCTCACTTTCCCGCCCTTGGTAGAGTGCCATGACGTCACAGGACTCACAGCAACCTTCAGCTCTTGGGTTTCCGTGATTCTCTTGCCTCAGCCTCCCAAGCAGCTGGGACTACAGGCACCAGCCACAACGCCCGGCTATTCTTTTGTTGCAGTTTGGCCGACGCTGGGTTTGAACCCACCACCCTCGGTATATGGGACCGGCGCCCTACTCACTGAGCCACAGGTGCCACCCTATATGTATATTTTCTTAGATACATATAATCATACATAAAATTTTGAAAGTGATTTTGACCTTCAGACTTCTGAAAATGTCTTCGGAACTCCTATTTTTATAAACTGCTGCCCTAGCTGAACAGAAAGCTGGGATAATAAATATCCAAGATTTTAAGTTCCTTTCCTCAGGAAGCAGGCTCTGCCAGCCAGAAAGGAGGAGGTAAAGAGTAGCTAGTTTTTTAGCTACAAATCATGCCTGTCATCACCTTTAGAGCATGCTTGGCATAGAGAAATCACTCATTGATGTTAAATCTTGTTGTTGTATCATTTTGTATATTTTGTATACAACATATCATATACAAAATGGACTGACAATTAAGTTTGCAAACTCATCCTAGAACAAGTGCTACAATACCTCATTGCTGAATATCGCTACCGTCACCTTTGAAGTACTCCTATTGGCAATCTATGCACCAACACCAGTACCTAATCCACCCTTGAAAGCAATTTTGGAACTTTTTTTCTGTAATGGCCATCAGAGCCGTCATCGTAGGGCACACAACAACAAAAATGAACACCAGTCACAAGGCACTGCCACAGGGGGACACAAACACAGCTGTGAGACACTGATACACCAAGGTTGTAAAACCTTATTGAGTTGTTTGTACAGTGCTGCCGACATAAGTGTATGGTGGCAAGTTCATGAACTTAATTGTCTGACCTTGTATGACAACAGTTCTAATGGTTATTCCAGAAAAAGAGTTCCAAAATTGCTTTGAACGGTGGACTAAGTACTGGTATTGGTACTTAGCTTCCTAAGGGGAGTTCTTCAAAGGTGATCATGGCAATATTCAGTAATGAGGTATGTGGCCCTTTTTCTAGGATGAGTTCATGAACTTGTTAGACCTCATATGAGCAATTTGCTTTTCCATCCTACTCTCTCCTCTGGCATGCTTTTTATTTTTATTTTATTTTATTTTTTATTTTTTTTTTTTTTTGAGACAGAGTCTCACTATGTCGGTAGAGTACTGTAGTGTCACAGCTCACAGCAACCTCAAACTCTTGGGCTTAAGCAATTCTCTTGCCTCAGCCTCCCAAGTAGCTGGAACTACAGGCGCCCACCACAATGCCCGGCTATTTTTGTTGTTGTTGTTGTCGTCATCATTGTTGCTGTTTAGCACGTCCAGGCTGGGTTCAAACCCTGCAGCCCCTGGTATATGTGGCCGGTGACCTAACCACTGAGCTATAGGCACCAACCCATGGCAGGCTTTTTAAGAAGTAACTAATTTATTTGATTTTCTCAATATCTTATGAGGTACAACAGACATTTTACTTTTAGAGAAATAAGTTAAGTAACCTAAGATCCCATACAAATTAGAGGGCAATCACAGTATCACCCAGAACAGTCTCAGGGCCCCACACCACGTTTTGTCTCCCTTTTGTGCACCAAGAACCGGACTGGTGTCGTCACCCTTAGTTGAAGAGCTGGGACACAGCCGTACCTGTTGATCCAGATGAGCTCTGCCCACCTCCACCAGCCACCGCCCCCTGGCTATTTTTCCATGTCCTTTCTCCTGAAGCCATTATGCAAGCTTAAGTATAGGTTGACATTTTGAAGTATTGCTTTTCTTGAATTTGCTGCGTTTTCTGTTCTTGGACATAGTAGACAGGCCCGCTCTTTATTCTTTCACTGCAAATATTGCTCTGTGATCGCCATAGCTCCAGAATACGTTTGCAGATTAGGTAGGATGAAAATTACAGCATCCTGGGCTCCAACATGCCCTCCTGGTTGGTGTGGTGTTTGCCAATCTGTTAGCAATTCACAGACATCATTTTAGTTACTTTTGTCTAAACCAATGGGTCCTATTTTCCTCTGCTTTTTTTCTTCCTTGGCTCCAAAAGCCTTGCTCACCATCACAGTGGTGTCTCCCAAAACGAACCACACAGTTTGGTCATAAGACATGCCATGAAGGCCAAAAAAGGGGCTCTGCCTTTAAGGCACCTTCTCTTGAGACCTTGGGTCTCCGGAAGCTGGTGCTTGCTTAGTGCAGCTCTGGTGGTCTTGTTTTGGTACCTGAAGACTCAAAGATGCCTAAAGCAGGTTCAGTTCACAGGTTTGCTTGACCTGTTCTCCTATCCACTGTAAATGATCTCTTGTTTAAAATACTTGTGTGTTTTAAACTCTCTTGTTGCCCAAGTGGGGTGGAATGTTCCAGAAGAAACCACACAAGTGCAGAGGTTTAACACGTGGTAGGTTCTGCCTTGTTGTGCAACGGCCGTTTCCCTGACAGGCCAGGCTACTGCCAGGAGTCAAGAAGAGCCAGATCCCAAGGAGGCAACAAGAATTGTAGGCAAATATCCTCAGGCTGAATAATAGTGATCGTATCTCAAAATTGTCTCACTTCCAAAAATGCCAGAGAACAAACAGAGTATCCTGCATATATGTGATCTGTGCTTCTTAGATTTTTTTTTTTTTTAATGACAAAATATCTTCAATAGTCTATAAAACATGCCCTTGGCCCACCCAAGTTCAAGCCATTCCTGTCCCTCACCTGGATTGACCTCACAACCTCCTCTCTGCTCTTGACTTCCAGCCATTCATCCCTTGGCTCCCAGCTTCAATCTCCTAGTCCTAGTTTTAATCATGTCTGTCTCTAGTTAAAACCTGTTGAGACCTCCTTATTGAGACCTCCTTACTTGGGTGTAAGTGCCTCACTCTTGGTTCAGGGCCTGTCATAAAGTAGACTCAATTTACATTCCTAAGCCTGGCCTTCTCTCTAACACTTAGCTTTCCCCTAAACATGTACCATGCTGCCTCTCCTTACCCCTGGACAAAGAGACCAGTCCTCAGCTCCTTCTCCCATCAGAATCCCGCTACCACTTAAGGCCAACCCTAAGTGCCACCTTCTTAAGGAAGCCTTCTGTCAACACACTTTCTTTGGGTGTCGATGTGGAAACACCATTCCCTGTTCTGCTTCCTGGGCATTTGTGTGTTTGTTATACCCTTCTCTTTGAGGACAGTTTCTCTGTCTGTCCATCTTCTATACCACACAGCATCCAGCACAATGTCTTATACTTAGTAGCTGCTCGATAAATTATAATCAATTGTAATCAAAGATACTTTTCTTACGCACACTGAAATGCTATCTTCCTAAATCAGTGGTTCTCAACCTGCGGATCGTGACCCCTTTGTAACAATGAAAATACATCATGGCATTAGGAAGGTTGAGAACCACTGTCCTACATAGTTTCTATTCTATCTTCTGAAATTAAACAATCATTTCTAAAGTGTCATCAAGATAGAAAACATGTGCTTTTCAATTTTTAGAACAGCTTCTGTTCATTTCATCAGACTTTAGAAAGCATGGAAATCTGCGGTGGGAGGTGGGGGCACAGGGTCTAGCAACTTAGTACAACTTCCAAGGACTTGACAGTAAAATTTGAGTCCCTATTCCTTCACTGGCTCCTTGTGTGGTCTGAAGTAAGTTCCTTCATCACTCTGAACCTCAATTGTCATCTCTAAAATAAAGACAAAACTACCTATTTTGGAAGTTTATTTATAAGAATCAAGTTAGGCCATTTCTGCTAAGCACCTAACTCAGTGCCTAGTACACAGTTGGTAAATCACAGTTAACATCACTATCTTTCTCCTAGCAGTAAATCAGAGCTCCCATCATCATCCTTATCCTGCCCATATTTTACTTCAAAATCAAATGTTAAACCTTGTAAAGAGATATAGTTGACCCTTGAACAATGCAGGGGTCAGGGCTACTTCTCCCTAATTCCACGCAGCCAAAAATCTAAGTGTGACTTTTGACTCCCCCAAAATTTAACTGCTAATAGCCTACTGTTGACCAGAAGCCTTACTGATAACATAAACAGTTGATTAACACACATCTTATTCTATCTGTATTGTATACTGTATCCTTACAATAAGGTGAGCTAGAGAAAAGGAAAATGTTTTTAAGAAAATCATAAGGAAGAGAAAATATATTGACTATTCATTAAGTGGGAGTGGATCACCATAAAGGTCTCCATCCTCATCATCTTCACACTGAGTAGATGGAGGAGGAGGAAGAAAAGGCCCCTGTGAAGGGACCGACACAGTCCAAACCCAGGTGGTTCAAGGGTCAACTGTTGAGTACCCATGATTTACTCAGCATATTACTGGGGAGGAGAAGGAAGGTGTGGGAGAGATGGGAACCCCAAAATTGAATATGATGAGATTGCAATCCGACTGAATGGAGGATACTAACATTGATTGAATTGTGCTATAGTCCGGTGTTCGGTGTATGTTAAAAAGTAAAAGAGAACTATTAGCAATACAATCAAAGGGAGGACTGGGCACAGTAGCTCACGCCTGTAATCCTAGCACTCCAGGAGGCCAAGGCAGGTGGATTGCCTGAGCTCAGGAGTTTGAGACCAGCCTGAGCAATGTGAGACCCCATCTTTACTAAAAATGGAAAAAGCAACTGGGCGTGTGGACACACACTTGTAGTCCCAGCTAATTGGGAGGCTGAGGCAAGAAGGTTGCTTGAACCCAAAAGTGAGGTTGCTGTGAGCTTGGCTGATACCATGGCACTCTATTCAGGGTGACAGACTGAGACTCTGTCTCAAAAAAAAATTAACTAAAATAAAATAAAATGAAGTGCAATATAACTGTGGCAATGAGACAGTCCACTTCTCCCAAGGCTATCAACAGACTGATTCAAGAACTGGTGTCACCCATCTGACCCCCCGGAGCAGGGCTGGCTTCATTGTCCAGGCCCCAACCCCACACTTAGCAGGGCTCCGTGCTTGGCTTAACACTCTGCTGTTGTTGCCTTGAAGTTCTTAATAATTCTCTGACAAGCCCCATGTATTCCTTCTGCACTGAGCCCCACAAATTCTGCAGGAGGTGCTGCTTTCAGAATATGAGAGGTTCTGCTTAATTCATTATTCTGTGTCCAGTGCCTGACACAGCATGGGCTCATAAATATTTCTGGAATGGATGGATGAATTTCACCTCTACAAACAGGTGACAAAGACTTGTACACCCACCTTTCTCTAAAGTTTTACACTTCAAGCTTACAATGCCAGGTGCACTTCTACCTTGGACTTGAGATTTTTTGAAGTAGGAAATTTGCAATTTTTTCCAAAATCTGCCTATGGAGACATAAACAGACCAGCCAGCACCTTGGTGCCTTCTTCATCACTTCAGTTTTTAATACCTTAGCTTTAACATTCTTTTTAACATGTGATTATAACACACAAACACACATACACCTTTTCCTGGGATTGTTTTGAGATCAACTTGTACTTTGAAGTAAACAAATTTACAGTATACATTCAAAAAACAATTCAAGTAAGGTATCTAAAAACTAGTAGAGAAATAGTAGACAAGTTAAAAAACACTTAAGGGATTTAGATATATTTCTTTATCGTGGTAAAATGTACATGACATAAAATTTACCGTCTTACTGGAATAGACATTTCTCCAAAGAGGATATACAAATAATCAGTAAGGTAAAGAGAAGGTGTTGCACATCACTCAATCATTACAGAGGGCCAGGCGGGATGGCTCACACCTGCAATCCCGGCACTCTGGGAGGCCAAGGCAGGTGGATCGCCTGAGCTCATGAGTTCAAGACCAGCCTGAGCCAGAGCAAGACCTCATCTCTAAAAATAGCCGGGCATCGTGGAGGGCACCTGTAATCCTGGCTACTTGGGAGGCTAAGGCAAGAGAATCACTTGAGCCCAAGAGTTTGAGTTTGCTGTGAGCTGTGATGCCATGGCACTCTACTGAGGGCAACAAAGTGAGCTTTTTTCTCAAAAAAAAAAAAAAAAATCATTACAGAAATGAAAATCAAAACCACCTCACCCCCATTGGGCTGACAACTGTCAAAAAGCCAGAAAAGGCAAGAATGAAGAGAACTGGAACTCTGTGACCTGTGAGTGGGAATGTGAAATGGGGCAGCCACTGTGGAAAATAGTCCAGAGGTTCCACAAAACAACTATGAGCAGAATTAGCATCTGATCCAGCCATTCCACTTCTGGGTAGAGACCCCAAGGAAGTGAGAGCAAGGAGATGAAGAGGTATTTGTACGCCCGTGTTCGTAGCAGCTTTACTTATGGCAGCCAACAGGTAGAAACAAGCGAGGTGGCCATGGACAGATGAATGGACACATACAGAGCAATATCATCAGCCTTAAAAAGGAAGGAAATTCTGACCTGTGCTATGAAATGGACACACTTGAAGAGATAATGCTCAGTGAAATGAGAGCAGCAAAAGGCCACATACTGCATGGTTCTGCCCATGCAAGGCACTTGGGACAACTGTCACCACTGCCCATCCCCAGAACTCTTCCGTCACCCCCAACCGAAATCTCCCATTAAACACCAATTCCCCATTCCACTCTCCCTGCAGCACCTGGGAACCACAGTTTTACTTTCTGTCTCTATGGATTTGACTAGTCTAGGTATCTCACATAAGTAGAATAGTTGTCCTCTTGTGTCTAGCTTGTTTCACTTAGAATAATATCTTCAAAACCCATGGTGCAGCATGTATTTGAATTTTGCTGTTTTTCAAAGCTAAATAATATTTCACTGTGTGTATATGCCACGTTTTGTTTATCTGTTCACATGTTGGTGAATATTTGTGTTGGTTCTGATATATTTTTTAAAGACGAGGTCATGGTATTCTCTGAGAGTTTTTGAAGTTGAAAATATACAGCAGAAATTATTTTTAATGAGAGAGACTAATTTCTTTCAGCACTGGTGAGCCAATGGGTGCATCTTTCCCACACAGCCTCGGAGGCCTCCTGTGTTCACAAAAGACTGCGATCAGGAAGAAAAAGACGATGACCTCCCCAGAGGTAAGTCTTTGGTCAAAACTGGGTTTATTAGGTGGGCAATGTCTCTAAATGTCCACTCAACACAGAACATACCCATGGGTGCACCAGCTTTATAAAAAAAGAGACCCAGATGCTAAAGGCTTTCATCAACAGCCTTAACCCCCTAAGATCATTTCCATATAATCCAAATCATGGCACCACATTTGCAACGAAGCTGACTTAGGCACATGAACTATCAAGCCTCCTACTTTTCAGAAAAGCATATTTTTTTCCATACATCCTGGGGTTTGTGGTGTGAGGGGGGTGAAGGTGGGTTGCGAGAGTGGATGTAACACCTTGGTCTGTGGCTTATCTGTTGTGAAGACACCAACCTTCCTACCACGCTAGACTTACCTAAGTCAGTTAAAGGTTTCAACAAACCAAACAACAGTCTGAACATTAAGCAGTATCTTTGATGGAGTTCAGATTAATTTTCCCTTCTTTCCCATTCAGTTCATTTTTGCCTATTTGTGGAGTATCCACAACATAAGTTCCAGGCATCTTTCTGGTCACTGGGGCTACAGAAGTGACAGACCACATCCCTTCTCCTCAAGGAAGTTATGCACTTAGAATAAGTGAGCAAGCAAACCAGATCATTTCACATTGTGGTCAAGGTCACAAC
This sequence comes from Loris lydekkerianus, assembly GCA_963574355.1. Lineage (NCBI taxonomy): Eukaryota > Metazoa > Chordata > Mammalia > Primates > Lorisidae > Loris > Loris lydekkerianus. The sequence continues at coordinate 61,924 of CAUYPK010085183.1, read as the reverse complement.
GAGGGATATGGGGTAGGGAGTGGCTATGGGGAAGGGCTGGGAAAGCTACTGCCCACCAGGGCATGAGAGGAAGCTGCTCTGAGGAGGTGACACTTGAGCAGGCCACAGAAGGAGCTGCAGTGACAACAGCATTCCAGGAGGAGATGATGGCAGATGCAAAGGATAGACTTAGAAAGAGATTGTTGTATTCAAAGAGCAGAAAGAAGGCAGCCAGCTCTGGCCAAAGCATGAGGAGCAGGGAGCGGGCAATTGAGGCAGGCGGGACCATGTGGGCTATGGGCAGGATTCTGACCAGTGAGGGGAAGCCACAGGAAGATGAGAAGCAGGATACTGATCTGAATCACGTATTTCAAAGAGCACTTAGGGTGCAGCTGGGGATGGACACATGGTGTAAGTCTCCCTCCTTTGGAAATATCACAGGAAGGTGCAGGAAAGAGCTCAGCTTCACCTCTCCCTTACTCAGTGGGACTCTGGCCTTTCACAGTGGAGGCAAATTTCCATTTTCTGTCTTGTTTAGGCCACTGCGATGTTGAACCTCTTTTATCCTTTCACCTAATTGGCCAGACCTGATCCCAGCTATTAAAAGCTCTCATTTTCTAAATTATTTTTTTTTTGAGACAGTCTTACTCCATAGCCCTGGGTAGAGTGCCATGGGGCATTAGCTCACAGCAACCTCACTTTCCTGGATTCAAGTGACCCTCCTGCCTCAGCTTCCTAAGTAGTTGGGACTACAGGCACCCGATACAATGCCTGGCTAGTTTTTTCTACTTTTACTAGAGACAGGGTCTGGCTTTTGCTAAGGCTACTCTCGAACTCCTAAGCTCAAGCATCCACCTGCCTCAACCTCAAAGCTCTGATTTTTAGCAGTTCTGAAAGCTCAAACTCTGGGAAACCCTGGTCTGTACCACCTTGGCCTTCAGCACCCTCCTCCGTTTGTGTCTAATGTCTGGTTGGCATCCTGGGCTCTGAACACTCAGCGTACCTGATAGGTGTTCCATGAACACCACAGAGGAGGAGGAGGAGGGTGCAGCACCCAGACCTGTCTTGTTTTCAGACATACCTTGCTCATCGTCAAGACTCAAAAGGGATTTGCAATGTGGATTTCATCATGCAAAATGGCTCATGGCTGGCCAAGTGGCACTCGGCCCGGAGTGTGAGGGGGAAAGGCAGACTTGGACTCTGGTTACCTCACCTGGGGATGTGCAGTGCCTCCTACGCACTAACTCACCACCTTCTGGGAGGCCCTGATTTTTATCAGTTTGCACCAGCAAGAAGAAAGGAGGGAGTATAAGGGTGGGGAGAAAGTTGTGCCTGAGATTCAGGAGAGGACTTCAGCTGGTCCCCTGCCACAGCCTCTGCTTTTCCTTTGTAGCCTTTATCTCACGTCTGACCAATTTATTATTTATTCAATGTGTCTTCCTTCCTAGACCATTTGCTCCACCCACATCAGGAGCCAAGTCTGTCTGGGTCACCCTGGTCCCTGGCACACAGAAAGGGCTCACGGAAGGACCGATTGCAAAATAAATGAATGAATCAACCTTTTCATGACAAAAAGGAAAGAAATTAACAAATAGAATTGGTTAAGCTTTACAGCGGAAGTTTTCAAGGAAGTTATTTGCATGGATAGGTAAGATTACTCACTCTGTGGGTGGAGCCCTGGCAGAAGCCTCACTCCCCATCCAGCCTCTAGCTCCCTTCTCATCCTGCCAAGCGAGCTCTCTCTGTTACCAGGAGCTCTAGGAAATGCAAATAAATCCCAATATTCGCATAGGAAAATAAAGATAAAGCAGTAAATCAGTTAAAAGCAAAGGGAACCGGACATTCAAAGGCTGTGCCCGGGGTCAGACAGGAGTAGTACTGAGATTATCCCAGTGCAGGGCTGCAGGCACCTGGCCCTGCTGGCGGCCCAGGCTGGACGCGGCAGGGCCCGGGGCTGGGCTGAAAGGGGTTGGCCCCGCGGGGAGCTGGCGCAGGGGGAGGGCGTCCTCTGGCGGAGGTGGAGGAAAATGCGTCCGTACGCACGGCGCGTGGGTCCTGCCGCCGGTTCCGAACCTCCGCTTCTTCCCAGGGCAGCCTCAGCCCCGCGAGTGTTCCTCACACGCATTTTCCGACCCCTTCCCCTTCACCACGCCCCGCCCCGTGGTGCCTGCGAAAGGACTGTGGTTAATTGCAGACGTGCTGGGAAGCCGGGTGCGTCCCCCACTCCCCTCCCCTTAAGTCCAAAGAAAGAGGAGGTTGAGACGATCTGAAAAAATGTCAGGTCCTAACGGATCCGCAGGACCCTTTTTTGAGGGGTCACCTTCCCGGTCCTGTGTTCTGGACCACAGAAGCTGGGTCAACGGAGGGTTGCTTAAAGGGCCCTCCACGACGCAGGCCCGCGGGGGACGACTCATCGGGACCCCCGCGCCTGCTCCCCGCGGCCGCCCGAGGGTCGGGAGGGGCGCGCAGACCAGCGCGGGAATGACGCGGGGCTCTGCTTCCCGCCCCGCGCAACCCTCCTCCCGGCTCCAGTTGCAGGTTCATAAAATCGCGAGACGTCCTTGTAGGTTCTGATTTTGTCGTCCTATTTTAGACCCAGACTTGTCCACGGAGAGAGTTGAAGCTCAGCTTGGTGGCAAGAGCGCACCCCAGGGAAAGGCCGCGGGGGCGCCGTCTAACCCGCTCCCTCACCGGCGGAAACGCCTCCTGGGACCTGCGTCTCTCTTTATTGAATCTTGAGTGACACCTAGTGGCTCGTCGCCTCAGCGTCGCGGCGAGCTGCTGCTCCCTGGGCTTTCGTGCGTTCTTGCACTCAGTGGTTCTTTCTGCTCACAGATTTGGGAACCCCGGGGACTGTGGGAATTTCCTGGGGCTTTCTCGGAAGCACGGGCTGTCACCAATCAACAGCCCTCTTCACGCAACCCTAATAAAAATGCGTTTCTTTTCTGGAGAGCTTGCTTGGACACGTCCCTCATCTCAGGCAGCAAATACACAGTGAGCCGGGTGCCGTTTTAGATACTAAGTACAGAATGGTGACCAAGACTTGATTCTCCCAGTCTGGAAATTCACAGCCCAGCTGGGGGAGAAATTTAAAAAGTATATTACACCGGAAAATGTTAAAATACGTTTTGGGCGCTGTAGGGGGCAGGCAGCGGACCTAACTCGGCCTAGAGGCAGTGAGGAAGGCGGTCACCCTGGAGCTCAGTTTGGAATATTCAATGGTGCATTAGGCAGGATTCTAAGATGACTCCCCCCAGATCCTCAGCGCCTTGATATCAAAACTAATTTGGGTGCTTCAGTGAAGAAAAATTGCAGGTATAATTAGGGTTCCCAAATCAGTTGACCTTAAAAATCTGGAGATGATCCTGGGTGGGTCCAAGCAGGTGAACCTGTAAAAGGCACTCAGCCTTTCCTGATCAGAGAGAGTTGGACAGTGGAAAGGATTCATCGTAGGTAGGATTTCACTTTGGTGGCTTTAGACATAAAGGCATCCACAAGTCCAGGAACATGGGCAGCCTTTGGGAGCTGAGAACAACCTCTGGCTGACAGCAGAGATACGGAACCTCAGTCCTACAACCATGAGAAAACTGAATTCCTCCAACAACCAGTAAGCTTGGAAGAGAACCTGCCTCACACAGCGCAAAAGCCAATGTCCCTAACTGTGGCCCTGATGTCATACCAGTCCTGACCCTGACCCTGACCCTGACCACTCTGTCTCTGGGCTTGCTCTGCTCCAGCTGCACTGGCCTTAGGGAACTTCATCAAGCATGTCCCCTACCTGCTCCTCCTTCCTGCACTGCTCTCATCCTGGTCATCCTTGTGGTTCATTCCTGTCCCTTCCCCTTCTGGACTTTGCTCACATGTCAGTTCCTCAGTAGACCTTCCTTGATCTCCTGGATTTCAATGCGAACCCCCTTGCCACACCCCTCCCTGGGCTCCCTGCGCCCTTCCCTATGTTATTCTGCTCCTCAGCACTTTCCGCTGTGGCCAGGCTCTGGGTTTTCTTTATCTCCTTATCTCTTGCCTCTCTCTCATCATTAGCAAGCTTGTCTTTTGTTCACTGAAGCGTCTCCAGAGCTGACAACAGTGCATGTATTTGGCACTCAGCAAATCTCTGTCATGCACTAAGGTCATAGCTCAAAGGTCACCCTTCGGAGAGTCCACCTCCTGTTCTGTCTAAAGTGCCTCCCATAACTCTCTGTCCCCTCACTCCCCTCTTCTCCCTAGAACTTCTCCCCACTGGGCTTTATATATATATCCTTATTGTCTGTCTTTCCAACTAGACGCCAGCAAGGTCTTAGTTTAGTTCACTGGCACATCCCAAGGGCAACAGGTACAAAGTAGGCTCGTGATACACATTTGTTGAATGATTGCATTATCATTATTTTCGACTGTTGTTATTAATGCTGGTATCAGAAAGCAGAAGATAAGGAGCATTTGCCCTCTGGGCAGTGTAGGGCAGGGAAGGCTGATCCTAAATGGATTTCCTGGTAGAAGCTGCAAAAGGGAATAAGACAATGCCAACTTCCTCCTCCTGGCCTGGACCAGTCCCCACTCCTAGGCACCATTTATTTATCAAATGTATGTGACCCTGGCTTACATCACAGGCAGCAACAAGGTTGTTTTACTCTATAACTCTTGAATGCACAAAAGCGTGCTGGAACTGTAGGAGAATTATTATAGCCAACGTCTGGTCAGTCTGTTCTTGGAGATATAGAGCAACCCTGTTATTTGCAAAGTGAAGTTCAGTCACTGTGGCAAGCTCTGGGATCATCTCCCCAAGAGAAGAGAAAGAGGGAGCAGCTCACTGATGCCAGAACCACACTGCCCGGTTCAAATCCCGGCTATGCCACCTACTTGCATAATGTCTCTGTGCCTCAATTTGCTCATCTGTAAAATGAGCATAATAATGAAACCTACCTCATAAAGTTGTTATGAGGAGTCACACTCCAAACATATTAAAAAAAAAAAAAAAAGGTGGTGCCTTGCATACATCCAGAACTCAGCACTATGAAAGGTCTGATTTCATGATTTTTACCCCACTTGCAAGCTTGCAAGTTAGCCATCTACCTCTTTGCAGAAGCTGGTGGTTGACACAAGACTTCTGGTTGGAGGGAAAGGCCTTTAGTACTCCCAGTGGCAGAGTAGCCAGAGTGTGTTTGTACCAGTCCCAGGAGCTCAGTTCACTTGGAGTGATACAAAGACATCATTGCACGTATAGTAGGCTGCATTATAGGAAAGGAGCCCCGAGTTCAGGGGACCCAAATATTTTATAATGGGCAGAAAGAGATTATCTGCCTCTTCAAAGGCTGTTTTGCTAATAAACATCTCTGAAAAGATAATCCAGACCAAAGTAGTCAGTGCCGCTGCTTGTAAGATGTGCAGAAATATGAGAGGTCTGTGGAGAACTATCTCCCAAGACCATGCAGTAAAAACTATTATTATTACTATGGGAAGATGAACCCATAATACACAACTTTATTTCTTTTGGTGACACTAAAATTGATAGAAATTAGAGCCAAGCAGGACATGGACGAAGGAAAAGTTACAAAGACTAATGGCAAGTCAAGAAATTTTGTTTTAATGCTCAGTGACTAGACTACCAAATGTGTTTCACAAATGGGTTTCCAGAAAAACTGCCGTCAGCAATTGATTATGATATTGGGCAAATGAGTTTGCAGTTTCGTGATGAATAATCTATCACTACCTGTCTTAGAAACTCGGGCACTCCATCTTTTTTGACAGGCAGCATGTAGATTCCGTTGCCAGGATGGAAGGTATTTGTCCAATTTCTACTCTTTCTCTTTGAAAAATTAACATTTAAGTCAAATGTAAGATCTGGAGGAACACATAAGACCTTAATTACAATGCACAAAGATTTGTACTAATTGATAAGCTGATGAAAAATTCATTGAAATTCAGAGGGGAAAAAAATTAACCACTATGAACACTGAATTCTACAAAATGTTTAAGTGTATCCAAGTAGGCAGTCACCCTCCTCTCATTATTATAATTTAATCATTCACATAATTATTTCATTTGTAAGACTTCAGCTGCACATCAAAAACAATAAAGATTTTCCTTAAACTTTCTGATTTCTAACAGTTATATTTACTAGCACATTATAGACTTTTAAAGATCAGCTTACCTACCTGAAATATGGTTCTTAAAAGAAAAAAAAAAAAAAAAAGAAAGAAAGAAAGAAGTCATGTCTTTGGATCTTGGCTTTGACATTCACTAGCTATGACCTCCAGCAAGTTATTTAAGCCCTGGGAGACTGTTTCCCCTCTCCAGACAGGGATAATAATAGTGCATGAGGTTGTGGTGAGGAATGGTCACTGCAGTGACTCAGTCACATGCCTTCCTTCTGGATTCTTAACCAAACCAGAACAGGAACTAGATGGGGATTGAATTATATTTGTATATTTGTACAAATTGTGTTTGTTACAAATACAATATGCACAGATAGGGGCGGTGAATAAGATAGTAGGTACCCTAGGCTTCCTGCATCCACTCCAATTCCCTAATACCTGGCTGTACAGAGAATTGTATCTGCAGAGCAACACCCAGGCAGCCTCAGGGCAACAGCCAGGCTGCCTTGCCTGTGGGGAGCAGGAAAGAGAGCAGCCAGTGCAGGGAGAGGGTAGAGAGAGGGCTCAGCTGGAGGCGGGCTACGTGGGTCCCTCCATGAGCCTAGAGCTTTGCATGATGGGGAGGGGTGAGGAAGGCAGGATGCCCTTCGTGTACCCTTGGCCCCACTAGACAAGTCTCTCCCACCTGACAAGAGCTTCCACTCAGGGCAGGGTGACTATCAGGGAAGATGATCCTTCTAACTCATAAAGCTTCCATTTCCTGAGCAAGCGAAATCGGAATAGCACCTGTCCCAATCCTGCCTGGGTGATCCATCCTCCTCTGTGGCTAGGCCCCCAAATGCCCATCAAAGTGTCTTTCCAGAGGAGAAGCCAAATCGCTCCCCATAGGGTAAAGTCCAGCCACATGCACTGACCTTTGGTGGGGCAGGCCTTGTTTCCTGTTCCCCTTGCCATGTCACCACACTACCTCCCTCCCTACAGTTGCCCTGCTTCTGTGTGCCTGCCCTTCCCTGCATTAGAAAACAGGCCTCTCACACATTCAGGGAACAACACTCCTCTCTGAGGAGCTACTCTAAATGTCACCCCTGCCTTGAACTTTCTCTGACTACTGACCCCAACCTCTGTCTTCTGCCAAAGCCAGCTGGATTCGAATCCAATACTGAGTACATAATCTCTCTGGGCTCAGGTTCCTTATCAGCAAACTAGAGATAATAATAGCATCTCCTGATAGTTGTAAAGATATACACAAGTACAAAAAGCACTTACAAAAAGAACCTGGCCCATATTAAGCATTCTATAAGTCTTGGCTGTTTTAATATCATCACCATTATACTATTTACCAACTTTGTGATTTTTCTACATCCCAATATCATTTAGTCCATTATTGATATTTTCTTTAAATCAGCTTTGCCACTCTCCTCAGCAACATTCAGGGCATTAGAAGCTGGAAGGGCTAGTTGTATTTATATAATACAGAAGAAAGTAAAATATATAGTGATTTAAATAAAACCTGATCATCTGAGAGCCCCCCTCTCCCCATCCTCTGCTGTCATTTCCTCTCTGATCACACCTGGAGAAACACCAGTTTATGCTGCCATTCAATCATTCATGCATCTGCCTGCCGGGATTATAAGCTGCATGATGCAGGCACCAAAACCTGGTTCATTTTTCAGTTTGCAAAGAGTTTATTTACAAGTATCCTTGACAAGTCATATGCCCTCCCTAACTGTGTATGGCATGAATGCGTGAACAGACGCAGCTGAATGTATCTATGGACTGCCAAGAAGCCAGAACATTCAACACAAAGGTCAGAAAATAATAAATGAAGCATTTCATAATAATAAATAAATATTATTTATTATTAATAATAAATAAATAACAAGGTAAAGACCAGACACAGCAGCTCACACCTATAATCCTGGCACTCCAGGAGGCTGAGGCAAGAGGATTGCTGAAGGCCAGGAGTTTGAGGTTGCTGTAAGCTATGATGGCTCAGCACTCCACCCAGACTGACAGAATAAGACTCTGTGTCAAAACCAGAAAAAGCTAATTAAAGTTTGGAACGAGCTGCCTTCTTCCTCTCCCTACACAGACCCCTGGAAAAACTGGAAGGGCCTTCTCTTCCCAGTCTTCACTCTCTCTTTTCAAAAACAAGTCTCTTGCCTTTTTGACAGCGAGTTGGAGAAGGCTTTAGGATGGAAGGAACCTTGCAGTTGTAATGAAAATTAGAGGAAAACATCAGATTTCAGCAGCAGCAGCAGAACAGTCTCCCTGTTAAAAAAAAACCCTCGTCCCTTATGCTTGAAGAGATTAGAAGGTAATAATTTATATTGAAATCTGCAAAGCCCTTCACAAAGTCCTGTTACTTGTTCCTGCCTTTTGACTGACAAGTATGAAAATAGAGAAAGATTTGAAAACCTAGGGCTATTTAACTAGAGCAGCATTAATTCCTCCATTAGAAGCTGAGAAATGAGAAGGCAGGGAGGACCCAGACCCCGCAAAGCACCATGTTATTGGTGGAAGGCCACGCCTTTTTCCCAGTGAAACTCTCACCAGCACTTCAAGTTTGAGTTAGCTTTCTAAGCCCTCCAGACCTCAAATTGTCAAAAATAATTTTTTTCCATGCTAGTTAAAATGCCCTCAAGCTACAGTCATTAGATTTGCTGGACAGCAGCATCATTCTGATGTTATCGGCTCTGTCTTCCTGTTTTCATGAATAATGTATAAGAAGCAGCTATTAGAAATGGATTCTTCTGTGGCTGACGGTATCGCCACCAGACACGTCCCTGGATTCTCAGTCATTTTGTCTGTTTCTCTAGGAGGTCTCCCTCCTCTTCTGGCTTCCTGCCATGCATGGAAAACCTTCCAAACACCTCCGATCACTGCTCCTTCCTCCCTCACTAGGAGGGAACTGGGGGTGTCCAGAAGAGGTACCCACCACCTTCCTGCCTTATAATTGTTGCTCCATGTCAGAGGTGTCACACTGGAGCTCCTGATGATGCAAGTTCACGGGCTTGATGCCTGGCCCTGCCAGCCCTGCTCTGTCTCCAAATGCCTGCCAGAGAATGCTGCTCCTTGGGCCCAGGCTGAATGGGAAGCTCTATGCTTACATCTGTCTTGTCTTATAAGGAAAACCAAGATCCTTCCTCCTACGCCTTTGTTCACTCATTCATTCAACAGATTTTTATTATCTGTGAGGTTCCTCACAGAGGTGTGCAGTAAGCAATCAAGGAATGTAAGAATGAATATAAAATGTTTACAAGGAAGACAGCAGCGATTTTAAGAGCACACACTAGAGGGAAGTAGCCAAGTCAGGGAAGTAAGGAAAGAGAGGTGAGGACTGAGCTAAGGAGCTGAGAGACCAGGAGCCTGAAATCAGTGGACAGGGTGGGGAGGGGGCATATAGGGCCCACATGAGAGGCTGGGGCCAGAGCATGTTTGCAAACAGGACTCAGGGCTCCTCTGCCCCCTTTGACATTGGCCCACTTTTTCCTTCCAGATACTCTCCCCTCCCCTGAGAGCTGCTTTGTCTTGGCTCTGCTCCCAGCTCCTTACTGCTCCTACTCTCCCAGACTACTCCAGTATTGCCACTTTAATTACAGCTGTGACCTGGGACCTGTCTTCCCCCTCAGTGCCTGCCACCTAGGAGGAGCACAGCAGATGCAAGGAGCATTTACTGTTCTGAGTCCCAGTTGAGAACTTGAACGCATCCTGACTGCCCCATATGGGCAGAGTTAAATAAACAGTGGTACATACGCATACTGGAGTGTCATACAATCATTAAAAGTGATGCTTCTCCAGACTAATGATCTTGGAAATTTCTCTTGACATAACATTCATTTTAAAAGCAGAATACAAATTTCATCATAAAGTATGATCTCAATTTTATGTAGAAAAATGGGTATGCAAAGAAAAAAGCTAGAATCAAGTCTATCAAAATATTAACTGCCTACTTCTATTGGTAGCATTATATACAGGTTTGTTTGTTTGTCACTGGAGTACAGTGGCGACATCATAGCTCCCTGCAACCTCCAACTCCTGGGCTCAACAATCCTCCTGCCTGCCTCAGCCTCTAGGGTAGCTGGGACTTCGGGCATACACATTATTGGTGTTTTTATCTCCTTTTCCCTGCTACGCCATTTCTCCCAATGTGTTAAATAGCTTATCTAATACATAATTAAATGAGGTGATTTAATTGAACTAAAATTCAAGCATTTATTACCTGCCAGGCATCACTAGCAATTCAATGGTGGACAGAACATACACATGGTCTCTGTCCAGAAGAATTGCTTTTACAATTCAAGAACAAAAGTTACTTTAAAAAACAAGATGGAAAAAAGAACCACCATCATCGCTCCTGGGCAACAATTCAAAAAAAAATGGTCTCTCTCACCGGTGCCAGTGGGGTGAGCAGCAGCCAACAGCATCTTGATGTTACCCAGTGAGAGTGCCAAGGACTGAACCTTGGTGAATGTCCATTTGTCAGTTCTGCACAAGGCGAGATGCTCCGAACAAGGACTCTTTCCTTGTTTCCTTGTCAGCTGCACAAAACTCTCAGCTTCTGTTATTCTGAGCTGAAGCTCTTTGTACACTCCCTTTATAAAATTCAGTCCCCATCTCCCTGCATGCTAACAGTCACTTCATTTCCAGCTCTCCACTGGGTACATTTCCAAGGAGTTTCTCCCCTGGGAATCATCCCTCAAGGATTCTAGATGGAAATGCCACCTCCCCACGTGTCTGAAGCCCAGCTCCACTACTTGCTGGTTTCCTAACAGTCCCCAAAGCAGAAGCTTGTGATTAAACCACAGACAAAGCATCAGCCTGAGCAAGCCGGGAAAACAGCAGGAGCCGGGGGACTCCCGTGAGCTAAGAGTCTGATTGTTTTCATGCAAATTGTTTTTAGTAGTAGGGAGATAACCAGCAAATGAAATATGAGAGATAGGCAGAGATTTTTGAAAGCCAATGAGGGGGGCGGGGGAGTTCTTTAATAAAAACTCCAGTGTGTCTTTAACAGTTGAACTATAAAGTTCCCATATTTCTTATCAAATGGAATATTTAATAGAATATGTCTCCTCCTCCTGTTCGCACAGCCCAGCACAATCGATGTCTCTTTTTGCCTCTTCAACGTTCCATCTTAGCCTTGACTGAAGCGTCTGTTTCAGAATGGCAGCTTCCTAATGATGAAAAGTGCATTACCAGAGGAGAATTGGATGTGGTAGACAAGATGAGCAATATTAATTCTTCTAGTTGTCTATTTATTGTAATGCACTTAGGGAAAACCATGTCTACTGCATCAAATTCATGATTTTATTATAGGTTATGGCAGCCTAAGTGTTTTAAACAGCACATTAATATAGAGCTGATAAAGAGAAAGGCATCTATGTATGGTACGCAAATGTGGTTAAAAAAAACAAACTGTGAAATGGTGTCTACAAGTATGATGTTTAGAAAATAAGAGAAGAAATTCTGCAACAATTCCCACTCAGCTCTTAGGGCAGGACCAAAAAAATCATTTGGTTCATTGAGGTAACTTAGATATAGACATTTGCATTTCATTTTGGATTGTCAATTTACAGTACAGAATCCAGGAACTTTCTGAAATCTAAGAACTGAGTTTTCAAGTTGGTAGGCTTTGTCTCCAGCAGAGAGGTGTTTTGTTTTAAAAATGCAGAAATGTCACATACAAATCCAGATTTCTTGTTCTCTTAAAAAAACTGGAAGATCTGGCAGACTGAATTGACATCCCTACATGGCAATAACAGTGACCACAGATGGCAGACGTCCCTGTACTCTGACACCAGGAATGACTCCTTCCCTCTGTGATGGAGGCTGCCCCAGGGACCAAGGGTAGAAAGAGGGGTCCTCTTCTCTAAGACTCCTATTCCCCTGCCTTCCTTCCGTCTCCCTCTTCTCTCTGCCCTAGTGATCTTTCCCTACCCACACAGGCAAACACACACACACACACACACACACACACATGTCAACACCTCTAGGAAATGAATAAAACTTCCCCCCTTCTTGAGGGGTAGGAAAAGGAAGAGAGCAGAGAGTGGGAAGAAGGGAGGGGGGTGGGCTTTTGATGTGTGCCACACCTTTTGGGGCCAAGACAGGATTGTAAGAAGGACTTTACAGTGTAACCCGGTTTCTTGTACCCTCAATGAATCCCCAACAATAAATAAATAAATAAACTTTCCCCCTTTCCCCACTGATTCCCAGGTTACCTGCCTCAGTGGTGGCCCAAGGACACTGATAATTCTCAGGTTGATTATTTATTGTCTTTTAGACATTTAACTGGCAGAAGATCAGTTGAAACCACCTAAAAATGTTATTTTTGTGGGAAGGATGTAAGGGTAAAGATAGGATCCTTTTTTCACCTACTTTCTACATCATAAGAAATTCTAATATGTAGAGAACTGATACATGTTTTGGAACCAGAGTGCCTGACTTCAAATCCTCTCATTTCCCGGCTATGTGATCATGGGGAAGTCATTTAACTTCTCTGCACCTTAATTTCCTCAACTATAAAATGGGGATAATGGTATCTAATGCATAAGATTGTTATCAAGGATAAACGAGTGAACATATATAAAGCACTGGAATAAAGCCTAACATACAATAAGGGTTGTAAATATTAGACCTATATATGAGTAATAGTCTTCCATTCTATGAAATACCACTGGAGAAAACTTTAACTCTGCACCTTGAAATGATTAAATCAGCCGTATTCCTTTATCTGACAGATAAGTGCCAGGCACTCACTGAGTACTAGAAATGCACAAAAGGTTTTTTAAATGTCTTTGCCTTTAAGGAGCTTCCTATCACTAGTTGATTTGGAATTTGAGGTTAAATTAAGCAAACAGCACAGGACAATTGCTTAAATAAGGATAAGTTAAATTAAGCAAAAGTCAGATGGCAATTGTTTAAATAAATAAGGGTCGTCTTGCAGAGAACAAAGAATTAGAATCATTCCAGAGTCAATCTATAAAAATCAGTCTCCCAAAGAGTCAGAGACAAATGGGGATTTTGAAAGATACCTCTAGGAAGAAGCAAAGTCCTGAGTTTAAGATCAGAAGAGTGAGGTTCAGAAGAAGCTAGTGTAGGCTTTTGGGAGAAGGTGATCAGGCTTTGTGAGTTACGTACACACATACACACACACACACACAACATGTTGAAGGGACACTCAAGCACTCCAGCTAGACCTCTCATTTGATCCTGCAATCCCATTACTGGGCATCTACCCAGAAGGAAAAACATTCTTTTAACAGTCTAGGACACTTGTACTAGACTGTTTATTGCAGCTCAATTTACAATTGCCAAAAATGTGGAAACAGCCTAAATGCCCACCAACCCAGGAATGGATTAACAAGCTATGGTATATGTACACCATGAAATACTATTCAGCCATTAAAAAAATGGAGACTTTACATTCTTTGTATTAACCTAGATGGAAGTGGAACACATTATTCTTAGTAAAGTATCACAAGAATGGAGAATTATGAATCCTAAGTACTCAATTTTGATATGAGAACAATTAAGGACACGGTGGGGGTGGGGGAAGGGGAGAGCAGAGAGAGAAAGAAAAAGGCAGGGTTGGGGATAGGAAGAGCAGAGAGAAGAAAGGAGGGAAGGGGTGGGACCTTGGTGTGTGCCACACCTTTTGGGAGCAAGACACAATTGTAAGAGGGACTTTACCTAACAAATGCAATCAGTGTAACCTGGTTTCTTGTACCCTGGATGAATCCCCAACAATAAAAAAAAAAAAGAAAAAGAAAGGTTGATGACTTTTCTAAGAATACAGAGCGGGTAATGGGACAAGGTGGTTTTCACACTGCTTTGTCCAGCTGAAACCAGTGTGTTGACACATGCTAATATGTGAAAATCAATAATTTTATTTTCTACAAGTAAAGAGAGTCTAGTATATCTAATTTTTGCTTTTTATAAACTGAAAATATTCATTTTAATTCACTGCTTTCAGAAAATGAAGTTTTTAATTCAGCAACTAATGAGAGTCAAGTATAACATCCTATTTTTCATTGTCACAGCCATTACCACCTAAACACAGAAGAAACGTTACCTCACACTGGATTCAAAGGACTACTTGTCATTAGGAAGCACATAGCCAGAATCAAAAATGTGAACATATAGTGTGTATTCTGGATCCTCAGTGTCAATTTATAAATAGTTATAAATTAGATTAAATTAAGATGCTATAATCTTTCTCTTTTGTGAATTGTTATTAAAATATTTCTTATACTTGTAATTTAAAGGTTAGTTAAATTGATTTTTGAACAGAACTATAGTAAATCCATCATGTGCTTGAAGAAATTGTGCTTTCAAGCAGACTTTTCTAATTGGAATAAATGTTAAGTATTCTTTGTTCTACAGGTCACTCGATTGGTCATGTGACCAAGAGACACATGTCTGTCATTTATCAGTGTAGGCTGAGAAACACCCTCACTATGGCAGGAGGTGAAGGTTATGACTTTAGGATGTTCCCACATCTGAAAAACCTCTTTCTGTGTTTCCTGTGAGAGGAGTCTTTAACCTTTATTCTGGTTTAAATGTAAAACATCACCTTTTTAAGGTCATTAATTTCAAGGCCAATTTAAGGGTTTCAGTGTGAATTTGGATGAAAAGGAAACTAGATAAGAAATTCACTCAATTCCTTGGGTATATACTTTACATTTTATAAAAATTATAAAAATTAAAATACTTTTCCATTTTGAATTAGCCTTGTAGAAACATTTTTATTTCAATGTAAAAAGTGTTGGGACTTTGTTTTTTCTGTAAGAGTATGAATGTACTATAGATAGTCATAAATTTTCTTAAAGACAGCTCTGATGCCTGCTCTAGCATGTTTTTTTCTTGATTATAATGTCAACATTTTGTAGTTATTTATTTTCTTTAGTGCCATTAGTACTGTCTGGTTTTGTTTTAGCCTAAGTGATTTTTACTTCTAATGTAGTGTTTTAAATGAACTTGATTTTAAAACTTGCATAAAGTCTTCTATGGGATGGGAGCAAAAGAAAACAAAATTATGAATTTTAATTCTCTTTACTAATAAGTTACAGTTCTAGAGAAGTTTTAATTTCACAGAACAAAGGTGTTGTGCAGATAAAAAGGAATGCAGTTAGTAATTTTTCTATTGTATTAACATGACGATTGTGTTTAAAAGAGGAAAAAAGAGTTTATTTTCATGTCTTGAGGTATAATTGGTCAACTCAAAGTGTGAACAGATTTACTGAGTATTACCCAGCATATTACAAGTACAGATTGCCCTAAGACATGGATGGTAAATTTTTGTCATCATCACTATGCTTCAGAGTGTAACCATGGAATTTAGAAGAAAAAAGCATCAACTGTGTTGTTGAAGAGATTTTCTATTTTCTCCCTCTTTCCTAATTAGCTGTGGAAACTCAGAACTTTCTCCTCTGAATGTGAGAGTCATTAGTTGCAAAATAGGGATATTTATAAGTAGCTTCTAGAATTGCAAATATTTGTTATGCCCTAAACACTGGGTCTTCACATAAAAAGTACTCAGCTAAAGGCACCTATTTTAAAGCATCCAGCAGCACTCAGCTCACAGTGACTATACAAATAGATATAGTGGGACAGAGCCCAGCCTCTCAGTCTGCACGGACACAAAACACTGTGATACTCCTTTCTTTTACTTTATTATCTGGAGCGTCATGTAAAAATGATGCTATTTGGATCTCTTCTTGACCCTATGGAGTAACAACTAAACTACTGATGAATACATTACTGTCTTTTGAGCATGTCTATCCAAAATGATAAATCACTTAATACTGAACTTGGGTCAAGCATAGTGTTTGGCACATGACTTATGTTCAATATGAATCTGTCAGCCAGTTAACAGCAATCTGTCTTAAAAATATATTTGTTTCTTAGATTTTAGCCTTTACACTTACTCTTGGGACTCCCTATTCTTCCTAAGAATAGGTCATTAAAAGTGAAATGTCTGATTTCAACTCAAAAGTTCAGTTTATTATAATTTAAACAAGAAGCAGTACAATTAACCAACACAATGAGCCTAAACAACTGACACAGTTTTACCATCTTAATCTTAGTGTTTTTATGCCAGCAGTGAAGAAGCCTGGAGAATGAGTGGCAAGGAAACATGAAAGGCATTTTCCACAGCTTGTTGAGAATTGAATAGTTTTCCTTGCCAGAAGTGGTTCAAAGCCTGGAAGAAGTGGTAGTCAATTGGCACAAGGTCTGGTGATGACAGCGGATGACAGAGTTTCCAAGCCCAGTGTAGTTGAGCAGTGTTGTTTATGTAATATGTGGTTGAGTGTTGTCTTCCAAGACGATTGGCCAGTCTCTACTGACCAGTCTTGGCTGCTTACTCACAAGCATCCTCATCATGCCATCCAGCTGGTTGAAGTAGATATGCATATCAATTGGTTGACCAGGTTTAATGAAGCTATAGTGGATAACACCAGCTAATTAATAGTAGTTAAATATTAATTGGCCACCTGCTGGTTAGTTCCAGTCTGTGATCAATATGCCCTGGCCATTCACCCAAGTTCATACTGATCATTCTGTGTATAAATATATGAATGTGATGACGTTGTTGACTTTGATGCTTTGGAATTTTAAAATGCAGTAAAAATTTTAATTTTAATTGAATGCTGTATTAACTGAAATTTAATATTTTAATATTAAATATTAGGGGCTTTTGTATATATTGCAACTTTATATTTCATATCTACTGTGCCAAGAAAAGCCCTGTGTAAACATTTGTATGCTTTATTCTTTCAGAGCTTTCTGCATTCTGACATTAGAAACTGATCTCTAACATGTAAGTGTCGAGGCAAAAGAATTGTTAAATGTAAATATGCATTAAAGAACTTGCTTTAAGAATCTTCTGAATATTATTGATACCATAGAAACAGAGTCATATAAAGAGAGTCACTGGGCAACTGTAGATAGCAGTAAATAATCACTAACTAGGGAAGTCTTTGGCAGCCTTAATGGACCCATGATGGATAATTATTTACAGGAGTTCTCACTTTTTGCAGGTAGTCTTTGGATTCTAGATAAGAGGTTCATGACATGTTGCTTTTGCATTTACCATCACGTACCAATGCAGAGGGTGGGTACTGTTTGTCTTCACATGCCCTGACTGCTCCCTGCATCAGTTTGTGACTGCTGAAATTTTCTACTTTTGTGCAATTCTAATTACTTTTAATGGAACTACATCAAATTTTAAAAATACAGTAAGTTTTCACATAATTTGTTCCTTATGTAATATTTTGTCGAACATCAGTATAAGCAATTGAACTTTTTATTTTCCACACTTTCTTAACCATTATAAAATAAAGGTACAAAATTAGCTTTTTTTTACCCTATTTACCAGGAGGGTAAATACATGGACACTTTGTGATCTTATGTAAATAGAAGACATGAAGGCCACGCTGAGGTATCTGTGAGTTTGTCATAATAAGATAGTTGTCATATTTGCCAAAGGTAAACTCTGAAGCGTTTAGTAGGAACCAATTTATGGTTGAATTTCTGAAAGTGTAGCTTTCCCAAGGAAATCAATGAAAGCTTCAAAATTGAGGCCTTTGGAATCCTATTTCAAATGAAATACCAAGTAATTTCTTCAACTCATCTTTATGCAAAAGTAATCATCATCTTGTGAAATTCTAGGATTATCTTTTATCTTAGGAGGATTTTTGATTTCGGAGTGATTAGGGTGGCCTGATACACACAGGATATTTAGGGAACATGGAAGTGTCACAAGCTCATGAAGGTCCCTATGTGAGGTCTTGCTGGATCTAGTAGAGTTGCCTTACAATTTCAGAAAGCAAATTTCAGGATGTGAAGTCCATTGATAGCAGGCACAAACCTGAGCTATTCGGCCCACAACACTGCTTGACATGTTAGTTTTACCAGTGAGAACTTCTTATCAGGCATTTTCAAGATAGTGTATGTGAGACCCTCTCTAATGGTGCTGGTTATCAAAGCTGAGTGGAACAAATATGCAATCAAACTTTATTTATTTAGCTTGAATATATGAATTAGTTCCTGCTGTTTTAACAGGTATCCAACTGACATTTGTTAGAATTAAGTGACGATCTCCAATTGAGAAATATAGTGTGTTGCTAATCATTAGCATGTTATTGACCAATTTGGAATCATGAACTAAAACTGACATCAAAAAAAAATGGTGGTTTGAATAGTAACTAAATACGAGGAAAAAAAAAAAAAGATCTTCCCCCTCTAGCACTGTTAATTCTTTTCAAGTGATTAATGAGGAGATAATAATGAAGTCAAAATAACCGACCTCTCAGATTGAACATCAGCCCCTAAAAAGCACAGAGCATAAACTCAAGTATTGAAATTCTTAGGGGTTTCAAATACCTATTTTACATTTAGAAAACAGTTCCCCTAAAATTAACAGAATTGAAATGTGCAATATTTGTGATCTCTAATAAAACTTGATTTCAATGTTTATGTAGCTACAACATTTTGTGTGAATATTTGAGTTAGTACTTTTCAAAGATGTTCAAAATTCTTTAGTAATACCTTCCCTGGTAATTTTTTCTCTATTTTGTGACACCACAAAAAAAACCCCACAATGGTGGTGATTCCATCATTTTTATATTTCCTTAAAGCCCCAAACTTAGTTGAGTAGTTTAGTGTGGACTATAGTAATAATGTTTTGTGAGATTACAGCATGTCAGCTACATTACAAAAAAAAAAAAAAAAAGGTAAGAGAGAAGAAAGAAAACAAAGAGAAAGCTAGAAAGGGAGAGAGGTCTGGAAATAACATTGAGTATTCTTGCTCCCTAGGCATGTTACATGTGTTCATTCATTTACTCCTTACATTTACCAAAGATCCAAAAATAAAAAAGCAATGCTTTGATTTTAGCAATAAAACAAATGAGGCAAAGTCAGTTTAAGCAACTACTAAGTCAACTAGCAATTCTACAGAGGGAAGACTTAAACTCAAGCCTGTCTTATACTACAACACATGCGTTTCCACTGCGTTCTGCGTAGCCAATATGTTTCAAAACTCTGACTGACATTTACCAGCTCCTTCGATACTGTATTGTAGGGAAATCTTTTCATCCAACCTACTTTTTGCTGGTAGAGTACTGGGATTAATGAGTGATGTCTCTGTGTGTGATACAGCTCAGTGAGGTGGGCGTGTTTCTCCCTCTGTCATGTGAGCCTCAGGGAATACGGTCCTCCTGACAGACTCCTTGGTCAGAAACAGAACACCTTACAGTCTATGTGAAGCCACTTTCTGTCCATCTGTGACTTCTGCCTTAGAGAAACCACAAAAGGCTTAGAAGACCACTGGAGGAAGTAGACCTATCACTCTTCCCCTTTACACAGGGAAGTGTCACCCTAGCCTCAGATCTTTGAAAAAGAAGATTCTGTTGGTGTTTATTTAGCCTGGTACTCTATCACAGCTACTAGGTGGACTCCACATTCCTCATGATTTCTCAACTTAACACCCATCTTCCTCATTTTAGCAGCCTGGTCTACCTATATTCCATGGGCAAGGCAATGGGTTTCCATGCTGAAAAACGTACTTGACTAAATGTATCAACATCAGGTCTTCTTCCTTAGTAACATACCCCAAGTTTTATTGGAGATGGCCATATACTTAGCTGAAAGACAACATTTTCAGCTTCTTTTGTAGCCAATTATGACCATCTGATCATATTAATTGGATCTAAGGGTGCATTAGTCCATTTTGTGTTGCTATAAATGAATACCTGAGTGTGGTGTAATTTAAAAAGAAAAAAAATTTTCTTTGGTTCATAATTTGGATGTCTGGAAAGTTCAATATTGGGCTTCTAATGAGAACCTCCTATTTCTTCTACTCATGGTAAAAAATAGAGTGAAGCTGATGTGTGCAGAGATCACGTGACAAGAGAGAAAGAAAGTTGGTGGAGGTGTCAAGCTCTTGTCAGCAATCAGCTGTCTCAGAACTAACAAAGGCACCAGGATGGTGGCACCAAGCTTCCTGGTACCACAAAATGCCTCCTACTAGGCCCTACCTCCAACACTGGGGATCAAATGTCAACATGTGGTTTGGAGGGACAAAATCTAAACTCTAGCAAAGGGTTATCTGGGATAAATATTTTCACAATAACAGTTGTAGAATATTTTTTAAAGAGGGATGGTCCCACTCTCTTTCCCCTACCTAATATGTGGACACCACAGGTAAAACACAGGTAGCCTCTTAAACCACAAGGTGACCTTAAGAAATCTGCGACTGGGCTCACACTGTTTTACATTGGCTTCTCTAGATACATTCTTTGCCCTTGTTTTAAACTTTGTCCTCTGTTCTCACAGGCCAACCTCTGTTAACAGCATTACACAGGGTTCCTCGTCTTCTCAGGACCACACCAGTTTAGCCAACGAGAGAATCCAGCAAGATGCTGGAGAGTGAGAGGAGAATAAGGTAGCAGTGATTATTCCTCCTGTGTCTCTGTCCTGTCATAGGGTCATAATGGATCAGCAGGGGCAGTGTCCTTTCTCAAGGGCCTTCGTTCCTATCAGTCTAGCTGACTCAGCAGCCTTAGCTCTTGCTGAGCTTTGCTGGCAGCCCTTCCCCCTCCCCTAGAAGTGGAAGTAACTGCCTGTTTCTGCTGATCTCCGTTAGTTTAATCATCTCTTAATTTACTGTATCAATCAGGATTTCAGGAGCAAAGAGATGACATTATCAAATCGAGTAGTTTTCAGAGAATTTAAACAAGGTTTCTTTGCAAAGATGAGGGCGCAATTTAGGAGAAAAATCTACCACTCCTAGGCTTGAAGAACTGAGGAAAGGGAGTTTTTATCTAACTCGAAGAAAGAGAAATCTTATAGAAGGGGCCACCTGAGAAGAACTTCAGCGTTTGTTAGAAAATCAGAACCCCTGGAGACTGAGCAAGAAGGGAATCAGGGGAACTAATTCTCAACCTCACTTTTTCCAACCTTTTCTCTGATGCTGCTGCTTCCTACTAAACTTACCAGAAACCGTAGGGCAAGGAACGCTGTTGGTGTGGAGCATGTGTTTGAATACCTACGGAGAGGCATGGAGGGGTACAGAGAAAAATGTAGCAAGCTTGCCCCTCCAAACTTAATAGCTGTTTCTATAAACAATTACCCCATTAAGTTTTCCACCTATTTCTTCCAAGGACCCTAATTGACGCAGTGATGGCTAAAGGAAGTAGACCCTCTAAATATGATGCTGGAATTAGGGTGCTACATAGTCCCAGCTTAGAATGTGAGTGGAGAAGTCCCTCATCTCTTATGGTCATTGAGTGAACAGGAATAAAGTGTGACTGTGAAAGGTTTAGATTTGCAAAAGTAAAATTCACAACCCAACTGGGTCTCTGTTACTAAGGTAAGCACTTTGGTTGGGCAGGACCAGGACCTTAGGCAGACACAGATAAGACTAAATATTTGAACTCTCAAATATTCCTTAACATGCTTTTATGATGAAGGCAGCTGCTCCTACCATGCTACATCCTCATTTCTCTCAAACTAAAAGAAAACAGAACAATGTTACGTGACATTACCTGGTACAGATATTTAATAAAGAGACATGGATCCTCTTCAGTAGCTACTCCTGACACCCCTCACTGACTCCATGTCCAGAATAAGAGTTAGATCCAAAGCATAGCACATCACAACCTCATCCAGCAGGGATTTCTTCTATACCAGACGATAGCCAGCTGGTAAAAAGCTCCCTTCCCCAAAGCATTAAGAAATACACTGTAGAGGGGATCACCAGAATTCATGAAAAAGGCTATAGTGTTTATTGTCTATATGCTACAGATGACAGTGAGCTTTGCTGCAATGGAATTATGTTCCCTAGTGGAAATGATTGGATCCCACGGTGGAAAGGGTCAGGTGGTGGCACGTAACCTTAGAAATAGTAGGCACAATTACCATAATTAGCCACAGAGGTCTGTAGCTGAGGCTAATCATTGCCAGGTCTCCTGGGAATGAAATGACTTGGCAGCCTCCTAATGTTCTGTTTAACTTGTAGAAGTAGGAAAAACAAGACTTTAGGTACTGTCATGGGGTTCATAGCCTCTTTTTCAATTCTAAAACTTAAACTATCTCACAGACCCAAAATGACTTGATTGACATGGAGGCCAGCCCCCTTTGAGGAAAGATCCTTGAAAAGGGTCTAAATTATGTGCTGTGACTCTTTCTCCACATTCCCTCCAGAGGCTATAATCTCTTCATAATGTGACAGAGAAAGTAAATAACCAGACCTTAGGTGGTTATTCGGTACTGGCTCTGAATGGGAGCCTGTGATCCAGTGGTCCAGTCAGGGACGGATGAGGATCAGGTGAAAGATGAAGGGAAGACTTGGCAAAGTCAATCTTACATTAAATTGGTTGGAATTAGTTTTCCTATTTCCCTGATTTTTGAATATTTGGAGTAAAGGTGCATATTTAGTAAAGTCTTCTCATTGGCTCTCTGCCCTGTCGCATGTAATTTCCTCTCATGGCGTCCTTTTCTAAGTACTTAATCAGAAGCAATAGCACATTCATGGTGGGTAAAGCAGAGATTAGTGCTACCATCAAGGACATAAGGGATAATGAAGTGTATATTTTCAATCTATTTTAAAATCAATTTTATCTATTTTATGCACATTTAACTTTCCTGTTTGACTGCTGCAAAATTTAGAAGGATGTTGGAGAATGGCTGTGCTTATAATAACGTTAATCAGGTAATACGACAGTTGTATGCATTGCTCTGGACATGGTGTGGTATCTTTACTGTAACAAAGAGACAGATGCCTGCCTCTGGTATGTTATTACCCTAGAAAACACTGTTTTTAACTGCCAACTAGTTAACGTGACCAGAAGCAGCCTTTCTTCATGTATCAGGAACGTAGCACTGTTCACCGTCTTACCTCAGGTCTGTGTCTACTCTTTTGGTCTCTGTCATAACTTGTTTGTTTCTGGCATTCCACAGTCGGCACGCTGATCCATTACACCGTGCTAATTGAAGCAGGTAAGGAAGAAGTAGCAAGCGAGCGCCAAAGTTGATTTAGTGAGACAGATACAGGCCAGAAAAATCCATGGAGTTCGCAGGTATCCCTTGGGAAGTACACGGTGGGATCACCTCCGTGAAGACAGTGTGCTTCACGCTCACTGCCCTTTGAAAAGGAATCAGTAGAATGCCTGCTTACGCTCTTTAGATTTTAGAGCAGACAGGTAAAGTGTCTGGGCACACCGTTTTGCTTTACTGACCAGGTAAATGACCGTCAAGGCTGCAACTTTGAGCTGGGCCCAGAACAAGAGAAGGCTACACGGCAGGTCTAGAGAGCAGTGCAGCTTTTTTTCTGACATATGGACTTGGGACCCAGACAGTCACGAGAGAAACTGAGGCAGGTGGAGATGCTTGGCCAGGTCTCTGGCAAGTTCAGACATGAGGTATCAGCACAGACCCTTGGGGTTTCAGACTAAATCACGTCCCACGCTGACATTTGAAAGGGATCTCCTGGCTCACTGAGTCCTGGTAACTTCTGAATGCCTAAATATTAGGCACCGAGTAATTTTGTGTTCCAAGATGACCAAAAGGGAACAAAGACAAGAACGGGCAGGGTGGGATAAAAGGAATGAACTGATTATTCTGTTTATTCTTCTAATTCATTTTTTAACTCTTGCCCATCATGTTTAGTGCTTTGAAAAGGTAAAAGTATCTCCCGGGCAACCTTGCTCTGTAGCTTCTAATTGTATTTGGCCAGTGGCAGATAATGAAATGGAGAAAGTAAGAGATTGATGATTTATTCATCTCCTATACTTGCCCTCCACTGAGCTGAGGTCCAGCAGTGGTGGAGTTATGTCTTCAAGGCCATATCTTTTTTTTTTTTTTTTTTTTTTGTATTGCCAGGGCTCTAGGTCTAGGTTCCTGTAACTGCACCTCCCTCTCACCTCTTCAAGTTGAAGAGTGTGTCAGCTTCTGCCTATCGCGTCTTTGGGATCTTCCTCGTCCTCATTTGTTGTTCTTAACTCTCTGTATACCTGTCAGTAGTCCCTTTATTTAACTCTCAATCATTACCACTTTGAGTATGCATTTTTCTCTAGAGTAAATAACAGAGCAAAAAAAGAGGAGCCTGGGAAGATAACAGGTTAAGTTATGCTGCATGTTTATGGACTTTTTCTGTTTTAGAGACACTGTTACCTTGGGGTTTTCTATTGTAAGTAGCCAAGCATAATCCCCAGTAACGCCACTCCTCACTGCAACTCCTCCTGCTGTTTGTTTGGAAAGTGCCTCTCCTCATTTCTTGCATCCGCTGTGCTCCACTGACATCTCTTCTTCCTCTTAATATCAATGTCTAAATGTACCATTATCTATTATTCATGAGTCTTCTACTGTACCTCACCTAAAAATCTAACAAACATGCCCTGAACTCAATAGGTGATCAATGCATACTGTTGATAAGAACCATACTTTCCCCATTTATTTGTGAAGAGTCAAACTTCACAGCCTTCTGAGTACAGGAGATTGTGATAGATTAAATATTTCCTTGTTGGCTTCTTGCCATAAACCTATGTTATGACAAATTGTTTCTTTCTTTCCTTCTTTTTCTTTCTTTCTTTCTTTTTTTTTTTGTTAAGGTGGAAGAAAGTGCATAATGCTTTAGAAAAGAGCAAAGAAGGACCATGGTGTAGTCCTAAGACCTGCTTCATCTTCTCCCATGCCCAGAGTTTGGTCCAATATTTGGAGTCAGTAGCTCCCAAAGACCTTTCTGAAGGATGTGGTCTTTTGAATTACTGCTCAGTTGACCCGGGTAAAAGTTGTTCTTCCCTACTCCCAGCTACCCTTCCAGAAGCTTCAGATAACACTCTCAGCCTCTCACCTAGCAGTCATCTGTGTGTGTGTACCTATCTCCTGGGATTAGACACACTAGCAGGGCAAAAACTTTCCTTATCTTGGCGATTTTAGTACCCCCAGCAGCTAAGTATATTCCTGGCTTACAGCAGAGAGTCAAAGAAGGAATTCCAAATGAATTACCAAACATATTTTCAAGACCTCACTCAAAATCCTGCCATTCTTCTTCAAACCTGAAATAGTGTTTACTCCCTCTGTGATTCCATAGTAATTTGTATGTTTCTGTTACTATATTTTTTCATGCCACTTCATAATTATATATGTCTTTCCCACTAACCTGTATAATTATCAAGCATAGTAGCTATGAAGCTTGAGTGCTCAAACCTCAGGCTCAGAATCAAAACTCTGCTACTTCATACCTATCTCATGTTAGTTAAGTTACTTAATGTTGCAAGGATTTAGTTTCCTTATTTACAAAATGAATATATTTCATACATTCATGCAGAAAGGATTTATTACGTGCCTAATATGTGCCAGGGCCTAATGTAGGTAGTGACCACGGAGTGAAGAGAAAAGGAAAAGAGGGAAGGAAAGAAGGAAGGAAGGAAGGGGAGGAAAGAAAGTGTGGGGCAGGGAGAAAAGGAAAGAAGAGTTGGTGTGTGCATTCTAAATATGCATGTATTCATATTTTTCTATGTCCACATGTATATATCCAAAATAAACAATATAACTTCATATATTTATAAGAAATATGAAGAAAATAAAGCAAGGTAAGGGGCAGAACTTGATAGAGAGAGTAGAAAGTCCTGGTGTTTATTAAAGAAGCTAATTTGAGGCTTGAGGAAGTTCCTCAAATTAACCATCGTGTGCACATATTTCTGGTTTTCCTTCTTCATGTATGGTAAGGTTTTAGTTTTTGCTCTCTTTGGCGTTAAGTATGGCCTTGTCACTTTTGCCCATGAAGGGCAAGCAGAAGGGACTTGCATGCAGAATCTTTAAGGACAAGTTTAAGATCTGCCTCGTCTTCATCACTTGCTGGAATTACTATGGAAGCTTTTGCTGAGAAGCCCAGGGCTTCATTTTGCTCCACTGGACATTGGCTTGTCCTTAGTAATGCAGGAAGCCTCACCACAGTGCCTGACACCCAGAAAACATGTGGTAAACTCTTGTTAATTTTGTTCCGGTAACATTTGTATTACCTATGTAGAAACATAGTAGGGAGCAAATACCTTTCTCTTGAATAAATATGAGTATTAAGGCATTAAAGTGCAAGTATTTTTTATCTTTGATTCAAATTATCTGTCAGAGGGGGTAGAGCAGCAACACTTAGATCCAAAGAGGATCCCCTAAGGGAAAAATTAAACTTTATGTTTGAGTGCTATTTTTCTATTGATTAACAATGTGAAAAGGGATACACACACTCTTGAAGCCATTTAGCTTGAAGATCTAATACATTTAATTATAAATACTTTAAAAATCAAGTATACAAATTCAAAATGCTAGCTCAATGAAATGCTATTAGGAAAAGTAACATTTGTCTCAAAATGTTGATATAAACTAACAATGGTTATTTATTTTTAGGCACAGAGATTAAAGTTTAAAAGAAATAACTAAGTAACTTAACTGGACAGAAATGCCAATTTGAACTAAATGTTGCTCAGTTTTTCTTAAACCTTTGCAAGGGAACTACAGAAAAAAATATACCTTTCTCTGGTGGCAGAAATTGCTAACAGCCCAGAGCAAATCTGCTTGTTTTGAAACATGTATGGACAGATCTGGAGGGGCAGGGAAATGTAAAACACATCAGAGGTAATTTTTCAGTGTGTAAAATTAAATCAAAGCAGAAAGTAAGTTTACTGGAACATAAATATAAATGATAAAATGAGAACTACATTTTATAAAATAAAAGTGTATCTGTTCAATAAGTATTTCAGTGGTAGATACAAAATTAACTCCATGATTCAAAATTCTATAAGCGAAATTCTAAATATCCTGTTTCTGATGCATACTAAAAATGGGTGTCTGAGGTATATTGTTTCTTTCCTAGAGCTCGCTATGTACCACAAAAAAGAGCTATGGGAAAAATTAATTTATATTATATGTTAGTAACAAATACGGTACAATCACAATGATAGCCTTGACTTGAAATAATGTACTTTAATAGGCTTGATTTGAAAATATGTCTGTCACACTTTTTCTAAGCCTTTAAAATAACCAGGGCTACTTCCTCTGCTCTGGATACTAAGGAAAAAGAAATTATTCAATTGACTAATGTTCCTGTTGTTTCATAACCAAAATAGAACAGATTTATGAAATATGTGCTAGTAAGGAGAAATTACCTTTTGCTTCGCTGTGAGATTTCTTTATTTATTCAGAGCTCATGGCACTGACTTTTTGCTATCAGGAATCTAAACTCAAAGCTAATCTTACAGCAGGCAGCAAGTATCTATATGTTGCGTGGTTTGGCTTGTGTGGGTGTTAAAATATAACATGTACAAGTGATATCACGCAGTATTTGTCCATGTCTGGCTTATTTCACTTAGCCTTACATCCTCTAGACTCAACCCTGTCCTTGCAAGTGGCAGGATTTTCTTATTTTTAAAGCTTGAATAATAGTCCATCGTATGTTCGTACTACATTTCTTTATTCACTCATGCATTGATGGCAATTTGGCTACTGTGAATAATGCTGCTATGAACAGGTGTGTACAAATATTATTTCATGATTCTAATTTCAATTCCTTTGTATATATACCCAGAAGTGGGATTTCTGGCTTATATTGTAATTCCATTTTTTGTTTTCTGAGGTGCCTTGGTTCTGTTTTCCACAGTGGCTGCACCACACCTCCCTCTCCCAGGGAGACGGAGAGGCATTAATGACAGGATACAAGATTTCAGTTATGCAGGACAAATAAACCCAGGGAGCTTTGTAATGCACAGGGCCCACAGTTAATAATATTTTCTTCATACTTATAATTTTTCCATGAAAGTAGATTTCATACAATGTGTTCTTATTGCAAAGTAACAATAATAATAAAAGTAATAATAACAGCACGTAAAGAAGGTGGGAAGAGACTTTTGGGACGATGGATATGTTTATGGCATAGATTGTGATGATAGTTTCACAGATGTACAATTATTTCCAAATTCATCAAGTTATATACTTTAAATATATAGTTTTTTGTGTGTACACGTCTTATAATAAAGTGGTTTAGAAATTAAAATAAAATAAAGCACAAATATATACACAAACTACTAGATCTATAAACACAACCTAATGCTTAAGTTTACATCTATGAAACTTATTTTAATTAATCTATATATCCATTTCAGTTGTTAAGCATCCTTTATATTCAGAAAGTTAAATATACTATTGTGGTCAAGAAATACATCACAAAGAACAATAATTATTTTTCAGTGTAAAGCTATGCACATATGTCTCATATTGTGTCACAGTGAGGTGTGTGTGTGTGTGTGTGTGACTTAAATTGTATGATTTGTGTATCATACTGGAAACAATATGAATAAAATTTCAACTAATTTGAATAGGATATATATAGTGTCAATGCAGTCTTATACTTTAAAACTACTAAGAAAAGAGTATAACTGTCTTACTATGAAAAATAAGTAAGTGAAGTGATGGATGTGTTAATCCAGTTCGATGTAAGCATTTCACATTGTATATCAAATTAGTACACTGAACCCCATAAATGCATCAATGTAGACAGTTATAATTTAATAAAATAAATAAATCAAAATAATTAGATTAGGGGGAAAAGGAAAGCATAGATCATGTTTTCTTTGGTTCTCCAAAGTGTCCTCAAATTGTTTTACTCTACTGGGTTAACAGAAGTAGTAAGAATCCCCTAAATTTTTAAAATATGTTAAAATAAAAATCTCTTCCACTAACACATCTCCTAGAATCGTCACATCTTCACCACCAAACGAGAGACTGATGAATGGGTTTTTACTTCTTCTATCATTTTTAATTGTCATGGAATTACATTTATCTTCCCCATACTGGTACAATGTATGCTCTTCCTGGTTCAGTTGAAAGGGATGTACCCTAGGAAAGATAAATTATACCATTATCACCAAAACATTTATTATAGGTCCACATTTTTAGGAGGCAGTGCTGAGTGTTATAAATGGAAATTAATTATACTCAACTCCTGTCTCTTTGGAGGTTACAGTGTTAAGATATTCAGACAACATGAGACAGGAATTACAAGGCCATGCATTCAACATGGAGATGCAACAAGATTAGTTAAGTAGGTTTTTACCATGAACATTGGCACTCCTGGGCAAAGTATATCCATGAACAGGGGAAAAGAGAGATACATGACACGGATATTAATGGCTACCCCCCCACCAATCATGTAAAGAAGAACCTTGCCAAAATCCAGTCCAAATGTGAGCATGATGAGAAAGGGCCGGCACAGTGGAACTGTTCCTAAATCTTCCAAATACCATCTCAAAAATTACTGAAGGAAATGGATTGTCAGCTTGCATCTTCATTATGCCTTTTAAAAATCCTTTACATTCTGTGTGGAAGAGGATTAAATAGGGAATAAACTAGCTGTTGGTAAACGTCCCTGAGAACTGCACAGCAGGGCACACTTTTCCTGCTGGCAGGGAAACGAGCACGTGCTTCACGAGTCACGCCCTTAATAAATCACAGATACCCTTAACAAACATCCTTAATACACCAATGTGTCACAGCCTAACCTTCACTCCCCGTCATTAATAGGGATATCTTATTAATTCTACTACTTTTCTCTCTTTCAAGTTCATTACTACTTCTTCACCTTTTCTAGGACAACCAAACTGGTGTAAGTTATTAATCTTTTCATTCTGGATACTTGTTATAATCTCCTAGCCATTTTTTACACAGCATTGCTTCTGACCATGGACCTCACTTCACAGCCAAATATGTCATTAATGGGCTCATGTTCATGGAATTTATTGATCTTATCATGTTTCCCACCATGAAGCAGCTGGTTTGTTAGAATAGAGAGATGGCCTTTTGAAGACTCAATGACAATACCTTTCAGGACTAAAACAAGTCTCCAGATGACCCTCCATCCTCAGAATCAGAGTCAATATATGGAATTGCTTTTCTGATAGCCAGGAATCATAGATCCAGGAATCAAGAGGTAGAAGGGGTTGGTATCATTTACCATCACTTTTAGTCACTCACTAGCAAAATTTTGTTTCCTATTTCTGTAGTTTTGTGCTCTGATGGCCTAGAGGTGTTAGTTTCAGACAACAGAATGCTTTTACCAGAAGACACAACAATAATTCTTTTGAGCTAAGAATTAAGCTTCCCACCTATCAAACCAATGCACCTTCTGCCTTTGACTCAACAGTCTCCGAAGTAAGTTATATTGTGGGCTGGGGCTTACTTATCCTGACTACAAAGGGAAATTGGACTACAGCTCCACAAGGAAAGTAAAAAAGTATATCTGGAATACAGGAGATTCCAGAGGGTATCTCTTAGAATTACCATGCCCTGCGATCACAGGCAGCAGAAAGCCACAACAACCTAATTCAGGCAGGACTAGGAATGGCCCAGACCTTTCTGGAATGCAGGTTTGGGTCCCCCCCCTCCCCATGGAGAGAACCCTGATCAACTGAGGTTCTTGCTAAAGGCAAAAGGACTACAGAATGGGCAGCAGAAGAAAGTTGTTAAAAATATCAGCTACTACCATATGACCCGTCACAGAAAAGAGGACTGTAATTGTCATGGGTATTTCCTTATTTTGTTGTTTATATGTTTGTGTGAATATATAAACACTATACAGAGACAGAGAGAGCACAGATATCTTTGTTTTCTTTCCTCTCTTAGTGCCTTATCATGTAATACGAGACTTCACATCAGTACTGAAGCATTTAATTTTGCATCATGGTATCTAAGTAATGGGCTCTCAGGAGAGGAGTAAACATCAATCAAGAAGTTTACTCCCTTTTCTGGGGAAGAGCTTAGTGTTTCCAGCTATTAGCAGGATAGTTTTGTCATGCTCACTGTGATGTTGTCTTTATTTTATGATTAGGTGTGCTTTAAGGGATTTTATACGAGTTTCAAGTTGACAAGGGGTACCCCTGAGGTGGTTAATTTTAAGTATTCACTCGACTGGACCAAGAAATGCCCAGAGAGCTGGTAACTTTATTTCTGGGTGTGACTGAGAGGGCGTTTCTAGAAGAGATCAGCATTTGAATCAGTAGATTGAGTAGAGAAGATCTGCTTTCACCAGTGTGGGCAGGCGTCTTCTAATCCACTGGGCATCTGAAGAGAGCAAAAGGCGGAGAGAGAGCAAATTCTCTCTCTCTCTCTCTCTCTCTCTCTCTGTCTCTGTCTCTCTCTCTCTGTCTCTCTCTCTCTCTGTCTCTCTCTCTCTGTCTCTCTGTCTCTCTCTCTCTGTCTCTCTCTCTGTCTCTCTCTCTCTCTCTCTGTCTCTCTCTGTCTCTCTCTCTCTCTGTCTCCCTCTCTCTCTGTCTCTCTCTCTGTCTCTCTCTGTCTCTCTCTCTCTCTCTCTCTCTCTGTCTTTCTCTCTGTCTCTCTCTCTCTCTCTCTGTCTCTCTCTCTCTCTGTCTCTCTCTCTCTCTCTGTCTCTCTCTCTCTCTCTCTGTCTCTCTCTCTCTCTCTCTCTGTCTCTCTCTCTCTCTCTCTCTCTGTCTCTCTCTCTCTC
Source organism: Loris lydekkerianus (assembly GCA_963574355.1). NCBI lineage: Eukaryota > Metazoa > Chordata > Mammalia > Primates > Lorisidae > Loris > Loris lydekkerianus. The sequence goes on along the minus strand of CAUYPK010085183.1, from coordinate 30,340 downwards.
TCTCTGTCTCTGTCTCTCTCTCTCTCTCTCTCTCTCTCTCTCTCTCCTTAAGCAGAGGCATTGTCTTCTTTGGCCTCAGACATCAGAGCTCCTGATTCTCAAGCCTTTGGACTCCGGGACTCAACTAAATATGAGTAGCCTATCCCCCGCCCTCATCTACTTATTTCTGCCCCAGACTGTGAATTAGACCATTAGCTTCTCTAGTTCAGGCTTGTGGATTCAAAATGAATCACACCACTGGCTTTGTGGGTCTTAGTTTACAGATGGTATTTTGTGGGGCTAGTTTTGCCTGCATAATTACTTGAGGCAATTCTTGTTATAAATCTCCTCTTGTATGTGTAACTCGTATCTCTCTCTGTATGTCGTTCACTGTATTTTCTAAAACATGGAATAATCTTCTCTGCCTATCTAAATGGTTACCATCATAGATGTTATTAATTTTACCACACACTCATCCCTTTTTCAGGACAAATTAACATATGTTGTTAATTTTTTCCATCTGGAAAATCATGATAACGTCCTAGTTATTTTTCTTGATTTCTGTTCTCCGTGGGTTTCTAATCCTTTGTAAAGTGGTCCACACTGCTGATTTATATTATTTTTTTCACAAGTATACATCACGTTATAAAGTTTTCACTTTAAAAATGTCTAAGAGAATTTCATCCACTGAAGTTTTGATCCATCAGATTAGCAGATGAACAACTCCAATCTAGCAATTTTTTTTTTCTTACCAACTCTCCTTCACCACCTTCCCATTCCCCCATCTCAGTCGCAAGGTTGAGGAATGTTTTGTGATTTTTCATGCTTATTTGTATATGTATATTTTTTTCCCTATATTTGAAAAACTGCCTTTTTCTTCCACTCCAAGAGCCTTTGCATTACCTCCAATATCAAGTCGAAATTTTCCCCCTTTGTATAGTTTTCTAGAGTGTTCTGACACAGCTATTGTTTTTCTCAAGATATTTTATGTATTTGATTCTTTCAATACTCAGAGAGCTCGTAAAAGGCAGATAGAGGGTCTTGCTCATATTTCATAATTTGCTGATACCAACTCTACTAATATTACTTGTTGATTTTGATTTTCATAGTTCTTTCAAGCACAGTGTTTCATTTTATACTGTCAATAACTTGTAAAGTACTGCAGAACAGATTTTGTCTATAAAAAAATTGAGTCTTAAAGCCAATAAATATCTAAGAGTTTTAGTTTTGTTTTACTTATACCTGAAGTCTTTCTAGTATATCATAGTCTTTGTTATTTATAAACATTACATTAAATCATATATGTATACTACATATTTCTTCCCTGTGAGGTAGAAAGAAAAATTACTCCTTTGCCTACGACTTTCTTTGAGCATTCATAAAGATCAGTATATCACAAGCCAAAAAAATCCCTTAGCTTTTATTTCTTTCATTTTGCATCTAACCTCATTGTGCTATAAACTATGGTTTGACAGATGATTCAACCAAGCTATTATACCACATTTTAGATAGGTACTTTAGGATAATGATTTATGAAAGAATCGTTGAGGTCAACTACTTTGAGGCAAGCATTCCAAAAGTCTTGGTACAAAAATTCGAATAGATCATATCCTTTGTGCACTGGAAAGGACCTGACTGTAAATTTATTTGGATAATGTCTAAGTCAGTATTTTTATTTTTCTTCTATTCAAAAGACTGAGCGTAATAGAAACAAAAATCTGTGATTAATAGAGCGTAATCCAAAAAGAACTAACCTTGTCCCTACATTTCTGTGTAAAAAGCAAACCAGATGTAGTTGTCATCTTACGTGGGTGTGGGGGTGGGAGAATAATATAGCCAAATATGCAAACCCATGTTCTATTCCAGAAGGAAAAGAAGAACATTCAGACATTTTTAGTATTGCCTAAAAGGAAATGCAAATAACCAGGTGAACCGGGTTTTTGTTTATATAGAATAATCCTGTGTCTTCACAGACAACAATGCTTTTCCCACAGCTTTCAGTGGAGTGTGTTGCTTCAACTGCTCCCATGGGGTGTACTGAGCTTCATTCACATTAAGGTCCCCAGTTCCTGTTCGTGCACAGCCTTGTGTTTATAAGCAGACGCTTGGTATCTGTTGTGACCTTCCACTGACCAACTCTGTACACATATCTCTTCTTATCTGAATGTTTAAAGCACAGTTTAGTAAATAATGCAAGATTCAGGAGGGAAAACATAAATTGAAACCCACTTCATAATTCAATGCCATGAACTCTTGCTATATATTTTTCTTTCATTCTTGGGAGTTATTGAAATGATTAAAGAGACCCAAACTATTTAAAATGCATGTCTCTAAAATCTAACTGGGATGCAACCACATTTGAGTAAAGGGCCATTAAAATGATGAAATCATTATATTGTATCCAAGGATAAAAGACATTGTAAATATTTAGTCTTTCACAGTCATAAGCCACTTAAATGAATGAATATAGTCTATCCAGTGGTTTATGGTTCTAATAGCCGCCAGGAAATGTCAAATTCACATGCTGTCCCAGAACACAAGATTTAGCTTTTGAATTTTTAATTTAGCTAAAAGATGTGTAAAAGCACACATTCATTCAGATCCCGAATGGTTCCACATCTGTGTAAGATTATATGCGAACAATATTTGAGCTAGCATTGGCAGTCACATAGGCTAACTAACTTGAATGTAATTAATTGTACTTTTTTTTAAAGGTAGAAACCAAAAGAATGAAAGAAGACAATTTGGAGAGGCACTGTTTTCAGCAATAATCTTACACAGGCGGTAAGGCTCAAAGTTGCCAAAATGAAATCTGGAAAAAAAGATCCATCAGCCTTATGTCTCAAGGAAGTCATAATCGTTCTGAAAATGATTAACACAGGATGACAGCTAGTGTTCCTTTGTTAAAATACTACTTAGTCTGATTCTTCATTTAAGTAGACAGGAAATGGCTCACGTTTTGGTAATGAATTAACTCTTTCATACAGCACTATAGTAATTCCAAAACACAAGTCACGACAACGTCTCAATGCCAGGAAACTTCAGAGTTTCCACGGGTAGCGGGCAATTGCTCAAGGTCTCACATTCCTCATGCCGTTACTCTAGCCTTTCCCTCTGCATATTTTGGTGGTCAGTGTACTTATTGCTCCAGGAGCTTCTTAAAAATTCTCTTTGCTGATTTGGCTGCATCAAAATGGAGTTTAGTAAGCAACAGCATGACAGTACTTTTAAGTGACTTTTCAGTTTGCAAAATTACATATTTTGCGTAAGGTGGGGGACAGGCAGAGCAAATTCTTGCCATTTGTCAAAGATAATTATTAAAATTGTAATAAGATCTTGAGACTTATTTATTCTTGGAGTCCAAAAACCGACCAAGCTGGGCTTCTGCCATCATATAGTGTATTTAAATTCTTCTTTTAGACACATGTCTTCACGTTCTACACCACACTCCCTGTTTGCAATGTTGCCAAGCCCAAGCTCTTCCTTCCCATGGGCATAACTTAAATGCATCTAGAAAATGATTTGAACTGCAGAGTGCATGTCATTTTAAACTGGAGACAAGCAAAAAGCCTTGGACACAGCACAGTTTGTGGTTATAGTAGTCCAAGTTAAAAATGACCAGAGCAGCAACGAGGGATTTGGCTGCTAGACTAGTGTGGTTATTAATGGACACAGGCTCTTTCCTCTGCAAGGGAACCACTGCTACTCCTTGTGGTTATGGGAATAGGAAATGGAAGGAGACAACACTTTACTGGCAGAAACATTACTGACCCTGCAGAGGCAGCAAGAAAAATGAGCAGAGAAGGCTGCAGAGAAGAGAGCCCTGCCAGCAGAAGAAACGCCACAGGGAGTACAGGGTCTTGGGACAAGGCCATAGCTGGGTTGGATAATCCTCTATCAGCATAGAATGAATCAGCCATGTAAGCTGTCGAGTCAAATCATCTTAGAATTTTGAAATCATGGGGTAACAAGCAAAGGCATCCTGGTCTTGCCCGTTTATAAGTCATGGATATTCGAGGGAACCAACCATTTCACTTATGACACATACAGACAATGACTCGCTACCCTTATATCTGGGACAGCCTTGAGTTCAGATATCCATTCTTTAATCAGAATACAAAACTCAATTTTGATTTTTTACTTTAATAAGTATGACTATTTTTAGACTAGTATAACTCTCTAAGATAATGCTAATGCTTAAAATAAATAAAACAGGCTGTTTTTTAAAAATAAAAATTTTAGCAAATTTTTTTTGGTTAGAAAGAAATGAATATTAAATGTATGCTTTTAGGTCTGATATTTTGCTTATTTCATCTTAATTTACTTACAGCTGTAATCAAATCTTCATGAAGAAAACATATTTGGAACTAGAGTCAATGCAATAAAATGTGTAAAACAGATGAAGAAGGAATAAACAATGGAAGAACATAAATTAATACAATTAAATAAGAAGGCAAACCATCTTGCTGAATGCTAACAACATCCAGAAATGGCCCCTCCTTAGAAACAGATACTTCCTTTGTGTTGTTCTCCCCCCTTTTTCTAAAACTTAGGGAGTCCAGAGACAGTTCAGCCTTCAAACAAAGACATATCTAAAGGACTCCAGAAGAGGGCCAACCAGTACACCCCTCTGCTCCTTTGAACCCGAGAGATAAGCTGACAGTATCTGAAGTAAGACAACTTTTATAAAACTCTATTTTTGAGATGTTTAAAATTCTTCTACTAATGATGTTATCCTTCCACTTGTGATGTATTATTGCATTTCAGAGAAGGAGTTTATCAAGGCCTTTTGGGTCAAAAGAATGATTTATTTAAATGAACGTGCCCCCAGAAAGGGTCAAAACATTATCAGCAGATGCTCGGGCAGTTTTCTTTGTAATACTGTTAGAAATCTTGCTTGCTGGTTAAAAAAAGTTAGGAGAGTTTTCTAAGGAGTTACGGAAAAGAAAATTAGGTACCTGAATTAGAGAGAGAAGGAAATAGAAAGGTATCAAAAATGGATATTCCCAGATCCATGCCTTTTCCCCGGTTTCCTCCACGCTGTACGAAGGGGTCTAGCTCTGGCTGTGCTTCCCTCATGATATTGTTGGCAGTCACCTGGAAATCTACAGAGAATGTCCCAGTCACGGCAGGATTTCTGCTGTATTGAAAAAGCAGAAACCAATTCCTGGCACTCCATCAGGAGAGATGTGATTTCCTAACGAAAGCCGAATGCTCAATCACAAGAGTTTTTGGAACATTTCCCTCTGACATGAAACCTGGTGAATGGTTTGTGTTTTTCCAAAATTACTTGGAATTTAGCTGCTAGGAGGCTGTGCTGACGGTTCCAATTTTCCTTTCAATTTCCTAGTTTGTTGGATGCTTCCCTTAAGTCTTCCGTATAGTTGAGTCATTAGTCAGAGCTGGAAGATTTATTATTTATTTTGACAGTCACCAGCCTACTGTGTCAAACAGTACACACAACTGCTCCTCTGACAGGTGTTACTCTGAACATTCCTAAGGTGTCTCTCCCCTTTGTGCGAGGCTCCTACACCCGCTTGTCTTGTTTACTTTCCCACAGGAAGCACAAGGCGTTTTCTGCTGATAAAAGCCTCATTTTGTTGCTGCTTTTCAGGGACACATTAAGCAGCCATAGGTCAAAAACCTTTTTCTTGATTTAATATAAATTTTGGTAAACTGCTTAAGCTGGGAAATAAAATAGAAGAATGAAAGTACACACAGTGCCTGCGATGTAAGTAGAAGCGTGGTGACGTTGCTCTAAAGGAATTGTAAGATTAGTTGTGTGAGGCTTTAGGGAAAAAGAAAGTCATATGACGTGTTTCACACTCTCATGGGAGAAAACTGCGAAGTGCTATGATGATAAAGAATACAGCACTTCCCACATTGGAAAAGTCAGGTAGAGCTTTCTGGAGAAGATGATATCCAAATTGATTTTAAAATATAAATCGTAATGTAGGCAAAAAAAGAGAGAGGGAGAGGTGACAGGAAAGGTTCTGTATGAACTCCAGCACAGGACGGACGGCGGATTTGATTGTGGAGACATTGCTGTGATGTATCCTGAAAATATCTGGATGTTACTTTTCTTTGCTGATGTTTGTGACTCATCATTGCTACGGGTTTAGTTCTCCGAGTTGCTTTTCTGCTTTAATGTTACATCCTCAGGACATTGTCTTAGACTAACCAATGTAAATACTTCCCCACCACCTCCTGGGAACTTCATAGCTCTCCATCTTTAAGCCAGGCTTTATGTTTTGTATTAGAATGTTTGGTAGCCTGTCGGGATGGAAACAAACATTGGTTTAATTAATTATTGTTAGCCTATTCTTTATTTTAGCCACACTGCACAGCACACCCCTTTAATGCCTACTGGCTTAGAATGTCACGAGCTTTCAGTCATAGTTCTGTGGTCCTGGAGTTTGAGTGAGGCGCATCAGAGATTGCTCACCTCTGCTCTGTATGGTGTCGGCTGGGACCATGCAGGTGGTAGCTGGACTAGACGAGCAAGGATGGCCTCGGTCAACATCGGGGACCCAGGGCTGGGCTGCTGCTGGCACCCTCTGTGTCCACATGGCCACTCTCTCCAGATGGACAATCAGGACTTCTTTTCCAGGGAACTCAGGATAGCAAAAGAATGAGAGAAACATCTGTCAGGTCTCTTAAATCAGGCTGTAACTAGTGCAGCTTCACTTCTGCCATATTCTATTGGTAGAAAATATCAGTCCAAAGGAACCCAACTGCAAAGAAAAAATATTCTCCCTTTTACCATGAGAAGCAACATATACATACAGACAGGGGGCTTTGTTACAGCCACCTTTGCCAAACTCATCACAGTCCCTAGAATTCAGAGCTCCAATGACATCATCTAGTTGTGTGAAATCAGGAACAGTTGCCCACTCGTACATTTTTTCATCATGTCTCCATTGAAACACTATTGAGTGACGTATCTGTATCTCCAATCCTGGTTTATTTTTTTTAGCTAGAATCTTAATCTCAATCTGCTTATTGGACATTTCTTTTTATACTAATATTGTACTACTATTGCTTCAGAAAAATATATCACAATAAACTTTTCTTTCCTCCTATTCACTGCTTTCTCCTAATTCTTCTATTATATTATCTCAGACTTTCATGATCATTGAAGATTTAAAACATCAAGTTAAGTTTCTCTCTTCCTTTTGCAATCAGACGGAACCAGAACCACATTTGAAAATTGGCTCTACTATATCCTGGAAGAGTAAAATTAATTAACTCAACCTTTCTACTCCTATTTATTCTTAATTTAAGATTGATGGGCTATCCTTGTCCCAGTGTTCATGTGGAGATAAGTTAAAAAACTAACTTTCTAGGGGGCTCATAGATGTTAAGCACTCATTAAGTGCAAATTTCCAAGCCCAAGAAGTTTTTCTCTGATGCATTATTATTAACATGGGGTTAATAATCTCTCTACAACTAAGAGTAACCTCCATGAAGGTGGTGACTCCAAAATCCTTGACACAGCATCACACACATTTAGAATTTGGAACATGATAAACTTTGTTGATTCACCCAAATTGACCTTAATTAAAAAGCATAAACACCATTTTGGGAAGACTGCATGTGAACCCACTGGATATTAAATCATTTTGTTGTTGTTTAGCATTCTCTATAAAGCAAACTTTATTTTAAAAGACATCTACAAGAAAACAAATGGGGTAGTATAAAAGGGACTACTAATTATAATAGTCAAAGGAGGTTGCCCAGACCTAGTACCAGATGTCAGGCCCTTTTGGTAATTGAATTCCTTTCAGGTCTGCATTGAGACCTTTATACCTCCTTTGAAAAAGTTTGATAATATTGCCGCAATACAGTTAGAAGCAAATACACTTTACAGACCAAATATTTTTTTCTTTCTTTCTCTGAAATATGATTACTTCAACTACTAGTAGCACCAATTAATCACGGACTGGTTCATCAGCCTGCAGCTGGGACTGAGGGTTGGACTTTCTCTCTTTGTTCCTATTTTATGTTGTACTGTGTCAGCAGGAATTGAGCAAACTAATAACCTTTTCCTACTCTCAGTAACTTTCTAGTAAAGGCAAAGAAGAAAATTTTGAATATTTTTTCCAAGTACATATTTCCACACATTTCATTTTTTCAGTTTTATTCAGGTATAATTGACAAATAAATATTTTACATATGTACATATGAAAAACAACATGATGTTTTGATATTCATATATATTGTTAAATAATTTCTACAATTGAGCTAATTAACATTCATTTACATTAAGATCTACTCTTTTGAATTTCAAGTAACATTATCACCAAGCTATCCATTTGGACTGGAATCCATTTAACTTATAATTGGAATTTTGTACTTTTGACCAGTTTCTCCCCATTTCCCTCACTCCAGGCCCTGGTAACCACCCTGCTTCTCTCTGTTTCTATGACTTCACCTTTTTAAAATTCTAAACATGAGATCATATGGTATTTGTTTTTCTATGTCTGGCTTATTGTATTTATCATAAAGTCCTCCAGATTCTTCTATGCTGTTGCAAAACACAGAATTTCCTTCTTCATTAAGGCTGAATAATGTTGCATTGTGCATGTGTGTTTGTGTGGGTGTGTGTACCTTACTTTCTTTACCCATTCATCCATCTATGGACACTTAGGCTGTTTCTGTATTTAGACTATTGTGAATATTGCTATGATCAATATGAGAATGCAGATATCTCTTGAAGATAGTGATTTCATTTCCTTTGAATAAACGCCCAGACGTGAAGTTGGTTACCATATGGTATTTCTATTTTTAATTTTTTGAAGAACCTCCATATTGTTTTTCATATGGTTGTACTAATTTATATTCCCATCAACAATTTATCAGTGTTTCCTTTTCTCCATGTCCTCAAAACACTTATCTTTTGTTTTTTTGATAGTAGTCATCTAAAGAGTGTGATTTGACTTTCATTTTAATTTTCATTTCCCTGATGATTAGTGATATTAAGCACTTTCCCATGTAACTGTATTTTTCTTGGACAAACAGCTGTTCAGATCCTTTTCCCTGTTTTTATTTGGGCTATTATTATTATTATTCTTTTTCCTGTTGAATTGCATGAGCTCTTTATATGTTTTGAATATTAACCTTTCATTTAATATATGCTTTGCAAATATTTTCTTCCATTCAGTAGGCTGCTATTTCATTTCATTACTGGTTTCCTTGAAAAATTTTTTTAGATTGATTGAGTTTCACTTGTTTGTTTTCACTTTTGTTGCTTGTGCTTCTGGGTTCATATCCAAAAAATCATGGCCAAGACCCAGATCATGGAGATTTTTTCCCTATGTTTTCTTCTAGTAGTTTTATGGTTTCAATTCTTATGTTTCAATCTTTAATTATTATGAGTTAATATTCTGTATGATATAAAATAAGGGTCCAATTTTATTTTTTGTATGTGGATATCCAATTTTTCCAACATCATTTATTGAATAAACTATCCTTTCCCCATTACAGTTGCATTTCTGAATGGAAGTTTATAAGTACAAGTGTTGATTTAGTTGGTTATCATAGAAATTTCCAGAAAGACTGGTTTTCTCAAAATTTGACTACTTATTATTTGCTATTTTTTCACTAAACTATTCATGCTACAGAAATGGCTGTATTATTCACTCTGGATAGATAATAATTTTTTATTTTTGGCTACCTGACATTTCAAACTTCATGTGAAATGACATTTAAAATACTGCATTTTTTTTTTCCTTCTGGATAGATGCCCAGTAATGGGATTGCAGGATCAAATGGAAGGTCTAGTTTGAGATCTTTGAAGATTTTCCATACTTCCTTCCAAAAAGGTTGTATTCGTTTACAGTCCCACCAGTAGTGTAAAAACATTATTGTAACTCAATTTACAGTTGCCAAATTGTGGAAACAATCTAAATGCCCACCAATCCAGTAATCTTTTAACAAGCTGTGGTATATAAAAAAGATGGTGACTTTACATTTTTTGTATTAACCTGCATGGAGCTGAAGCACATTCTTCTTAATAAAACATCACAAGAATGAGAAGCATCACAAGAATGGAGAAGCAAGAATCCAATGTACTCAATTCTGATATGAAGACAATTGATGCTAATTCATTGTAGGGTGTGGGGAATGGGGGAGGGGAGAGAGGGAAGGAGGGAGAGGGCTAGGGATGTCACGGGGTGTGACACACCTCTTGGAGGACAGACACAATTATAAGAAGGACTTACCTAACAAATGCAAGCAGTGTAACCTGGCCCATTGTACCCTCTATGATTTCCCAACAATTAAAAAAGATAATAAACGTAATTATTTCCATGGGTTAATATCAAAAATAAAATAAAATACCACATTAATGTCCATAGACAGAAAAACCATTAGCAAATACATTAGTCATATTTTAAATATACTTCAATCTTTGAAGTCAACTTTATATTTTCTAATTACAGTATATGAAACCAAAATTAGTTTAGGAATTGATCTGAGTCATGTGACTCCAGTCTACAGTATATCAGTATATACCATCTACATAGCAATAGATCATCTTATAGCATTATTATTAATATGTTGCATTTTGTAAAATTCTATAAGAGGATTTTGTACCATATTTGGACCACTCCCAAGGGATGCTAGAAGGTTGTTCAGGGAGAAAATTACCCTCTTTGCTCCAAGTGACAGAAAAGTAGTATGTTGTGTTAGAGCAAAGGGTCTCAATTAAAGAATCCGTAGACTTTAAACTATCTACAAATATCAAAGCACGATTTGTGTCATTGGACATTTTCTACAGCTTTCATCAACTTCTCTAAAATATTAAAATAAATTCCCTTAGTGGAAGTCAGAAATTATTTTCAGGATAATACTAAAAGACTTCCTATATAATTAAGTTCATTTATTCACAATTATTTTAAAGTCCAGCAACCTTTGTAAATAATAGCTCCAAGATATATAGAGTAAAGGTTTTCCACTCTCTGTAGTGTAAATGAAATCATAATTAGTACACATTAGTAATATTATATCTGTCAAGAACTTTGGTTTGGTATTTTATTCTACCTATGTGACAAGTTCACTTTCCACAGTTTCATGTGTGCTGGCAAAACCCACAAGATTCCCTAGTCAGAAACATAGGACTTTATTATCCACAGCAGAGTATTGGCATTTATTCTAGTGTCTTGCAGGACAATAGTAAGTGGGCCAAGTGCTTCCTTACAGTGGTTTGCAATACAGGAAAGGAATTCCAAAGTTAGGGAAGCCAAATCTTTTATAATGGGCAGTTAGCCTGTCTGGATCTTTGTCTCAAAGGAAAACATTATTTTTGCCATATTGAACAGTAAACAAACTTTGTGGGGAGAGATCAGGTTTACCATCCAAATCCGTTGTTGTATAAACGTCCTTGAGATGATAATCCAGAACAATGGTTGTCATTGCCTCCTTCCTCCCAAGATGCACAGAAATATACAAGATGTGCAAAGAATCATTTTATAACAATATCTACCCCTATCAATGCTATCTTGATGTCTAGAAACATTTTAGATGAATATACCAGTCTGACAGCCACACTAATTAATCTGATAGCAATTAGGACTAAATCTATTTAATTTTTTAATGTTATGCAGCATTTAATTAAGGTTACTATCAGTAGGACTCTGAATAGCACGGTGGGGCAATCTGCAGTATTTACATCAACTATGCTCCTCAGAGTCCCAGACTCAACCAGCTGAACAAATATTATGAAGAATCCAGGCGGTCGAATGAGAATTAAGTTTGAATTTCGGGCCTCTACCAGAGTAGATCAAGCTTCCGAGTTTGATCAGGTGTCTACCCAGGGTGTGTACAAAGCAAGCCGTCATGTAGTTGCTGCTGGGGGGATGTAACACAGAACATGCCCAGTTCTGATCAGGGCAGGATCCCAAGCTTTCAAAATATCTTTAAATATGACCTATTCTTTATATCCTGATCACTATGAAGGAAGTGACTGGAAAGTGATGCTATGTTTCTGGGGAGAGATACATTTAGGAGTCAAACCGCTTTACTAAGGTAGTGGATGAGAAAGAGTTGAGAGAGGTGGAGTCAGAAATCTTCTTGAGATGATTTTTGAGACCATTCCAGTGTTCTCCAGTATCAGATGCCTGTGGATATGAGGGTGTGAAGGATTATCTGCAATATCCTTGACTCTTAGCCCACTGTTACGTGAATTTTTGATAAAAGATATACCAGGTTTAGACTGTAAATAGCCCATAAAGCTGAACACATGATGCAGACAAGTTTTAATAGCCATAGTAGTGTGTGGACTTGGTAATGGACCCTAATGCTATAAGGTAAAAAATTTCACCAGCTGTGAGCACTGTTGATCCCGCTGATAGGGGAGCCATAGTCTTGTCTAATCAATATGCTATGAGCAGTTGCGAAAAATGCCCAATGTGATATGGCCTCCTCTGCCATATGACAAAAACATTGACTTCAGTCAAAATTCAGGTGCTTGGTACACAGTGGTGGACTGTGCATCATAAACTTAGGGTCCCTCACCTTGTGCCCAGCGCATAATAATGTATGTGTGTCATGACTTGGGTAAGAAGGGATCTGGGCAGCCACAGTGGCAGCCCGAGCAGTGCAGGCTTAGTTGGCAGACTGCCTCTACTTGGTCTCATCAGAGAATGGACCCTGTGGGCATCTCCATGAGTGACCCAGATGGTTCCATCAACAGGGTGATTAGTTTCTGCAGTCTGTAGTCCTAGAGAGAGGCATCTTAAATCTGTCAGTTTGTAGTTTACCAGGTGGCAGAATAAGTGGTTTTGAGCACTGACTACAGCTCAAGAGGCAGTAAAGCTAAAACAAGCTTCATCAAAGGGAATATTGGTCCACGGGATTGAATAACTACTTCGGTGCTCCATTCTGCAGAACTGGTGTGGTGTTCGGACAGCTGCAGCAGCGCAGTGATGTTCTCAGGTTTCTTTTAATCAGGCCCATGCATTCAGAGAAACCTCTATGAACCATGAACTCCACTATGCCACCAGTTTTCCTTCAGCTGGCAGAGTCGAAGATAAAGATCTCCCCAAATAGTTACCACTTTTTAAAATAGAAAGAAAAGTTGCCATTGGGCCCAAGCCAACAGCATTCTTGATATACCACTTCCATCTGACAAGTGAGGCTCCTTGGGCCTTTCTGTGTTAGCCATTGTTAGTCACTGAATCCAAGTTGACTCCACCCTGAATGGTAACATAGCGTGGAAAGTCGCAAAGCCTTCCTGGATCGGGTATATGTTTTGACTAAGGTCTCATAGAAAGCTAATTGCTGCTTTCCTGGTAGCTGTGTCCTGGAGGCAAGGAACCCATAACCCAAAGGGCTCCTCTGGGTGTAAGGTACCTCACTTTTCTACATACTCCAATCAGCCAAATAAGTCAGGAGACTTACAGGTCAGGGAAGTCAGTAGTGTATAGAGCGTTCAAAACTCACTGGACAGCTTCAAATGCAACCTTTGGTCTGAGCCCCCTTCAAAGGATGCTTATTTATAGCCTATCCAGTAGAATGTTTCCAGTAAAATGCCTCTTGAAACACATACTTTCTCTAATACTCCGAGATTCAACAAATTTCTGGGTGTCTCTTCAGAAGTGAGGTAAAAAGGCAGTAGTTTTTTCCTTGATTGCCAAAGCATTGAGAGTTTTTATATACGATCCTATAGGCCCAGGATTCTCCTTGGCTACTTGGTCATGAATTTTACTGGAGTTTAACAGCTACCCTTGCTGGTAGGAATGTAATGATGCTGCAGTCGTGGCCATGGAAACCGAAGAATTTGATTTGCTAGCCAGAAAGATATGATCTGTTTAGTGAAAACTTCAAACATAAAAAAGATACACCACTGATGTTTATTCTGGCTCTCCTTCTGGGGGCAAACAGCGAGGGAGCTTGGTCAGCACTGCAGATGTGTCCTACAGGCCTCCTGCACTGAGCATCTCGGAAGTGACCAAACAAACACCATGAGACTCTCTCATAATTTGGAGCTAATTGATGGGTACAAATGGGCACAGAGAGAAGGCAAATCATTGGAAATCAAAAGGAGCAGGGAAAAGGAGGGGTAAAAACCTGCCCAACAGGGACAAGGCACATTATCCAGTGGTGGGCAAATGAATAATCCTGACTTGAGCACTGCCAAAGCTACCTGTCTAACAAAAGCAGGTGCACTCTCCTAATTTTTTCTTCCCTTTTGGGACAGAGTCTCACTCTGTTGCCCCGGGAGTCATCACAGCTCACAGCAACATCAAACTCTTGGGCTCAAACAATCTTCATGCCTCAGCTTCCCTAGTAGCTGGGCTTACAGGTGCTCACCACAATGCCTGGCTAATTTTTCTATTTTTAGTAGAGATGGGGTCTCACTCTTGCTAAGGCTAGTTTCAAACTCCTGAGCTCAAGCAATCTACCAGCCTCAGCTTCCCAGTGTGCTAGGATTATAGGATGAACCCTTGTGCCCAGTCCCTCCTCATATTTGGAAATGGAAAAATACATAAACAGTTAGAAAGAAAGATAAATGAAAGTTTTATTCAAAATGAGATACTATTTTCCAGCCATAATATTGGCAAAATTGAAAATCTCGTTAATAAACTTTGTTGGCAAGGTTATAAGGAGGCCACCCTTATTATATTACTGTGGTAGGGGTACAAAACGGGGTATCTAATAAATATCTAATTAAACTATATACATATTTATGCTTTGATCAGCAATCCCACTTCCAGAAATATACTCTGAAGAAAATGCCCTAACAATGTGATATATATTTGCACATGGCTATGCATTGTGGCACTATTCATAAGTGAAGAAAATTGAAAGCTACCCAAACGTCTGCGAACAGGAGATTAGTTGAATAAACAATAGGGTAAAGAGCCAAACACACACGCAAAATATGACCTTTGCTTCAGATGAAAACACTATTTCTACCTCCTGAGGTTATCTGCAATATCCTGAAAATCATCGTGCAGAACGCAGGCAGGCAGTGCCCCTGCTTCTAAGTCGTGATGAAATTGGAGACGCCTGTGGGAATTGTCTCTCCACAACGTTAGCCTGTAAAAATACACCAAGCGTGCACTCTCCTTTCTCCCTTCTCTCTCACTGGCTCGCTCTTTCTCCCTCTTACACACGCAGACACATAAATACACCAATGCTGTCGTGTTTTGGGAGGTGTTTTAGAGCTTTCAAACAATTCCCCCAATTTTACAATAAAATGTCAGGATATTAATTGGATGAGAACCTGGAATTTAGTGATTGATAGAGAAAAATCCTCTATTTTTTTCAGTAATTATTAATATTAAATGGAATTGGTTCTAACATATTAATACAATAGATAAGAATGGTGCCTGTGGAGAATAAATGAGAGGACCCGTAAGTGGCGACATTAACAGATGAGGAACTAGGAGCCACGTGTAGCTAAGCAGATATCGGGCTGAGGACATAGGCTGCAATGAGAAAGTCTGAAGAGTATTTGAAAAAGGAAAACACTTTGAGTTAAATTTATAAATGAAAAGAAATGCAGTCAGTTAAGGTGATGGAGGAGGAGTGAGAGTGAGACAGTCCCGCTTCACCGAGCAAGATAATAGTCTGCTCAGAGGGGATTTTAGAGACTGAAGATTTAAGGTGGCCATAAAAGAATGAATTGTAGTAGTAGTTGACATAAGAAGGATGAATAAGGATATCAATTGAAGCCTACTCAATGTAAGAAAAATCTGGCGATGTTTCAGGGATGATGACAGTCACCACTATATATGGGAGAAGAAAACATTCTTCTTAGAAGTTTTCAGTACAGAAACCATTTAACTCACATGGATGTGAAGGCCAGCTCCTTTACAGGACATAAGGTCTGCTCTGGCGGGAGGTAAAGAAACAGCCCTCCCAGCCTCTGTCTGGAGATACATGCAGCACGAGTTGAGGAAATGCCCATTATTATATTATTTTTATTGTACCATAAATATTCATAGCATCGTACCACAGAGGCAAATTGTGCCAAAGGAGAGATAGAATTCCAGCCCCAATGAGCTTATGGAGCAGTGTAATACGCATCAGGAACAGAAGGAGAAATGTAATATACTGACTTTTAATTTTTATTTGAGATGGATGCTCTTGGCTATCTAAAGCAACCTCATTAGTAGAGGAACAAAATAAATTGTACCAGTACAGGAGAAAAGCACATGCAGATTCTAAACCTTATTTTTGACAGACTTATTTATTGCATAAATAGGATGAAAATGTAAGTATTGCCATTTATAATTATGCTCTGCAAGTCAGGTTTCGTATTCCCTTCTTAAAAATGCATACGTGTAAATGTGGAAGAGACGTTGAATGGGGCCAGCTTATTGTCTCAAGAACAAATCTCCCTGTGCTCTCACACGGGGTGTACACACAGCATTCTCTTCTATGTTTCCCTGTGAGCCTGCTTTAAAATTAGGAACAAAACAGGCCAAATGGAGAAGTTACATTAAGACTTAGTTTATTCTAAAATGCATTTTGCATCACAAGCATTACCCCATATGGAAATACATTTCATTTGGGCTTAGCTTTCTCAGATGCCACCTACCAGGATTGCTTCAGATCATGATGCCTGTGTAGTTGTCTAAGAAAGGCAGGCTAAGCTAATTTTACGTTTATATTAGAGGCTAAGCCTATTTGGAAGGGGGGCCTGAGAGAAGATACACCTAGTGTTGTCATGCACATGACAAAGCAAAGCTTCTGCTTGGAATTAACTTTGAAATCCATTTCCATCAAACCTCTGTATGGACATGAGCATATGGTGAAACTGACTTTGAATTTTGGAGTTGAGAGTCAAGTTTGATTTTATTTGCAACATCTCTAGGGAAATTTCTGATGGATGTTGCATTGTCAAATAAATAGCAACACAATGAATAATAGTTATTCAGTTTTTTCTACAATAAGTATGATTTTCTATCATTTCTGCTACATAGATGACTAAATGCAGGTTTGGAAGGTTATATAACCTTTCTGAACTCATAAACCTGTTAAATAATATTATCAAAATGTAAGTCAAATTCTTTAAGACCCTGAAGACCAAGTTCTTCATCTGAATCTATGCATGACCTTGAGAGGCACCTTAAACATATTCCAGGAATCTACCAAAAAAAAAAAAAAAAAAAAAGAAAGAAAAAGAAATCTAAAATGGATTAGCAAACAAAGATGAGGCATCTATTTAGTTACTTTAAATTATTAGAGTATATTAATAGAAAAAAATGTTGCTCTCCGAGGTTGGGAAGTCATCTCTATCTAGAAGCCTGAATCAAGTGCAAACCCAACCCGGAAAGCTGCCCTGCAAATCCAAGCCCTGCTTTCACAGGGGATCATGTCACAATGTAGGGTTTGGCAGGAAACATCACCTTTTCCAGAATCACTCACACATGTCGTTGTTATAATCCATTTGGTCACTTCAATATCTCAACATCATAGCTTTGTGTCTCAATTATAGCTTCTTTAATGGCAATAATAATAATCTCAAAACTGAAAAAAAAAAGTTCAATGTTAACTATAGAGTCCATGTTTAGGGATCTTGTTGCATATAGAGCAGGTATACTTGGGGACTCGCTGCATGTTGATTAGAAATGATAGTTTATTAGTTTTGCAAAGAAATTTACTCAATAAAAGGTTGAAATGATTTGTATGACAAATGCACTTGAAAGCTAAACAATTACATTATTTAATTGTGTGCCAATATATCAATTATTTCCCTGTGTAAAGGAAATGGATGCTGATTAAAATTTTGATGGAATAAATTAATCACTACTTTTTTGGTTGAAAATATGCACTCATGTTCATTATTCATTTAACAAATACGGTACAACCTCTGTAAGTTGACTTCCCAAAGGACTGTAACAAACTGGTCAACATAGTGGTCAAGGAGGTAGGCCTGCTATACTGATGTGGACATACAGTAATGTCTGGTGCATGAAAATTAGGTCAACTTAAGGAGATGGTCAGTGTAGGGAGGTGGGCAGCTATGGATATTCTATTGTATTACTCGCACATGAATGCAAGCTGGCTGTGTGCTAGGTGTTAAGGACATAACAGCAAGCAGACAAGCAGACGATTGACTTCTTCCCTAGGGAGTTTACATTCTGTAGGAAAAAGCACATAAGAAATGATTATCTTACAACAAGGAAAACACTTTGCATATCCTTTTAATGACAGCTTGAGAGCTTATAATACACAGATGACAAGTGGGATGAGACACAGCAGAGAGGTAGAGAAGGATGACATCATGCATAGTTTCTGAAAGAAATTAAATCTTTATTCTTTACCCTGAGAGAAATAGAAAACCAGTGCATGTCTTTAACCAGAGAATAGCATGATCCAATTTAAGTTAAATTTTATCTCTCTCTGGCTGCCATGTGAAAAACGGAAAGTGGGAGGGATAATAGGCATGGAGACCAGAACAAGGCCATTGGCCTGTCCAAGTAGAGAGAATCAATAATAATATGGAAGATGATTGTGGCCCAAATGAGATTACTTTCAGTGCAAATGAAGACAGTGAAATAAGAGAGGGCCGAAAAGTTAGAAAATAAAAACTAGACATGAGGGGAGGAGTGTAACCTAAATTGGATATGGATTATGAGGCAAGGAGAAATTGCTAAGGAAAACTTTTGAGCAAGTGCATGAACAGTGGAGCTAAGGTAAAAAACTTCGAAAGAGGACCAGGCTTAGGGAAAAGAAGACGCAAGTTCAGTTTTCTAATTGAATTTGAACTGCTATGGATTTGGGCAGTGCCATGGACCTGCCTTTCAGACATTTAAGTGAATATACTGAGCAGGTAGTTGGATATTTTGGTCTAGGTTTCTAACATGAGTTTTGGCATACTGACTGGTCTGAATGAACCTCCTATAAAAAATAAAATGAAACCAACTTGGTGCCATGTAAAATTCTACTGTAACCATGAAAGTCATGCTAGAAATGTAAAAGGAATTTTTTTTTTTAATACTTCTCAGTTAGTTTCATACCATTATAAAAAAAAAAAAAAAAAAGGATAGGAAAGCCTAATTATATGGGCGAAAATTAACAAAAAGAAACCTTTTTATTTAATGGTAAAAACAAAAATTAAAACCAATAATCGTACATATAGAAAGATATTTCAAGAAATCATGCTTCTATAATTTGTTGAGTTGTACAGACATGGATGTATACTCATAACACAGATGATTTGACAATGTTTTATCATGCAAAAAAGATTAACTATGGTACGTGTGAAAACAAAATGATAACAGATTTATGGAAGTAGAAAATGGAAATAAAGAGTACCGTTCCACAAATGCCACATACTTGTAGTTCCAAATTATTCTCTTAAGAGTTTTTTTAAAAATTCAGATTAATATATAAGCACAAACGAGTGCTTTGCTCAGGAGGTGCGCCGGGTTCCCACACATCACACCATTAGCTGAGTGCTTGCCGAGTTCCTCTCTCCTCTCCGTTCATCCTCCCTTTTCCTCCTTCCTTGAATTTAATTGTGTTTTTTTCTTGTGTGGGTGTGTACTTGTTCATCTACTAGTTTCATATTAGGATTGAGTACTTTGGGTACTTGGTTTTAAGGTTTCAATTATTCTCAGCAAACTAAATAAACAGAACCAACTATATGGTGGTACCACAGAATGAAAAGTTAAACAACCCGCATTTTACAGGTAAATAACCCGTATTTTACACGTTAGTAACTGGGCTGTTACAGAGCTTTTAAAATTACTGACCTAAACTCATCATCTCAGAAGTCTACAGATAAGCCCCAGATTAACCACCTGTCTTTATCTACTTCTTTTGTCTTTAATACAAACATAATAAGGGGTGAAATGTAACTTGCAAGATAATGGAAATAGATGAAACATAACGTGGTAAGCTATAAAAAAAAATTAAGCAACTAAACTTCATTAGAAACAGACCGGGGGGGGGGGGGGAAGGTGATGGATAAAAGCAAAGTAATTCACCTGAATCCTATGTTTGATAAAAATAATCAAAATGAATTGGAGTAAGAGTTCAAAAGATTGTCGAGGATGTAATAAGTAGGTAAGAAGGAAAAGAGGAGAGCCCCAGGGTGGATGAGTACCCCTTCCTGGTTTAAAAGAAACACCATGTCCTTGGGAAGGATCATGCAGAGACATAAGCAAAAAGTTTATTCCCTTAGCTAGCAAATTTACTGACTGTTTACTCTTTTTAAGGCATAATTCTAGTTGTTATGAAAAGAATGGTGAAGAAGACCTCTAAGTCCATGTTCTCAGGGAATATATGCAGAAGAATAAAATCTTCTAGTTGTAATCAAGGCTTGAATCCTGTGGTACCATATTAAAAATGACAATATGGGGAAAAAAATGCACCTTAAGAACTTTTACATGCAGTCAAACCATCCTTTAATATGAAGAAAACAAATCATTTGAACCTGAAGGAGTCATATAATATAGTTTCCAGAAACTATTATTGAAGAAACTATTAGTAGATACATTCAATACAAGTAAGAAATGAATAGAGAAACTAAGGAAAAAGGTGTGGCAGGTGAGCATTGAAACCAAGTAACCAAATAACTGGGAAAAACAAACAAACAAACATGGTGATTATTATGGACATTGAACAAGTTTGCAATATTCACTCAAGGTTCGTGTTTGATCTCTCACCTTTCAGGCATTACCAAACCCTTGTTTTCCAACTCCCCCTTTTCTGGCCCCCAGGATGTTATCTTTTCCTCTGACTTTTCTGCCTCTACCCGGGTCTATCTGATTTATTGACTCCTTCTTCTCTGCCATGTACCACATGTAGGTGCTCATCAGGGCTCCGCCTAAAAAATTAAATTCTATCTATGGAGATCTTCTGTGTAAGAGAATGAATTGGAAAGTTTCGATTAATCTTAACCATCACTCAATACATCTTAACGTATAAGACCAGTTCATTACAGCTAATTATTATTATTATTTACCATAAGTTTTTATTCTGAGAACTTTAAAAGTGTACAATTTATATACATTTATTAGTATTTAGACATTATGGTCTGATTATCATATTTTTTAATGCTCAAAACAGTGCTATTATTCCCTTTCTAAACATTTTGATTTTTCCATTGCCCAACAAGATAAACTTTTGAATTTACATGGGAGAGGAGCGGGGGAGAAGTATGAACATAGTGTACATTTAGGGTTTTGCATCTCTAAAAGTATTTTTTTTTTCACATAGGAAAAACAAGTTGGTTATAAAATTTTGAATTCCAAGATTTCTCTACTAAATTTTAGGTACTATATTTTTTCCTCAAGAAAGAATGTTATAGAGAATAAAAATTTAATTTTTATTCCTTTTTAGTTATACTTTAATTTTTTCAATACATTTTCCTTATATCCCATTATAAATTTTTTAAGCCTTGCAACTCACATATTTTGCCAGAATATAATCAGGTTCTTTCTTTCTTTCTCTCTCTTCCTTCTTTTTTTCCTTTCCTTCTTTTCTCTTTTTTTATTCTCTCCTCCCCTCTCTCCTTCTTTTCTTTCTTCTTTTCTTTTTTTGTCTGATACTGGCTAGACATTTTTGATCATTGAAAGCAGCCTTCAATTGAGGAAAGCTGTTGATTTTAATGTCTATGAAATATTTTTAGTAAAATAATATATTGGATTGGAAGTCTCAACACTCTAAAGATGTGACTTCCCATCAAATCAATTAATTTTCAACTTATTTCAAGCAAAGTTTCAACAAGGTAAGTACATTTCAAAAATCATCAACTGATTCTAAATTTTTTTCCTCTGGATTCTATTCCTATTTTTTTTTTTTTTTTTTTCCTATTGATGTTATGTTCTTACTTCTGTATAGGAACACTTTATATTATGGGTATTAATCATTTGTTAATTTTCCTTCCTTCTCTGCATACCACTTTGAATATTTTCATGCTGTCTACCATTATACAGTTTTAAATATTTTTAGTCAAATCTGTTAATGTTTCTATTTTTTTTTTTCCTTCTCCTAAGAAAGTATTGCTCACATCAAGCTTCTTTAATATTTTCACAAGATTTCTCCTGGGAGTTTATAACTTTTTTATATGTAGTGCTTTTAAATCCATTTGGACTCTGCATGTGTGTGCCTGTGTATATTGTGTGAGGTCAATCTCTAACTTGATTTCTTGTCTTTGACACCATTTTTATATATGATCCATTCTCTTTTTTCAATGACTTGAAAGATCATTTTTACTATTAGCACAATTTCTGTCCCTGTATAAAGTTTATTCCACCCTCTGGGCTCTGTTTTTCTGGAATAATGTCATATTGCTCCATGTACATTACAGTGTTTACTTATTTGGCTTTATTGTGTGATTTGCTATAATCACACCTAGACCCCCATTCTCAATATGTCCCTCCATAGAGATAAAGGATATTTGGTAGTCGTAGGGTCTTTTATGGAGTCATAATGACTAAAGATTAGCCACGAGCTTAAATAAGTGAAGGCCAGAGATGTTAACATAGTCCAGTATGTGAAAGTGAAAGAATCCCACCTAATAAAGAATTATTTTAATAAAAATGTCATATGATGCCCCATGATCATATTAATGTACACAGCTATGATTTAATAAAAAAATAACAAAATAAAAAAGTTAAAAAAACAACAAAAATGTCAACAATACTTTTACTTGAAAAAGATTTTTAAACAAATAAATAGAGTTTTGAATCATTTTGTCAAGTTTAATTTTAAAAAAGTTGAATGTGATTTGTAATTGTTTAAACTCATTAAATGATTTGGAGAAGTAACAATTGAGGAGAATTAACATTGATTCTGATCATCCAGAAGAAAGTATTCTTAATATATTTTATGTTTTCAGGAGAGTTGTATTTTTTCTGCCACTTAGATTTTGCACTTTTTGTCCAATTCGTCAATCCAGGTTAATCACACAGATTCCTATCACTGTGAATTTTCCACTGTGTATTTTATTATACACATCCATTAGATATTCTAGCAGTTATGGCTTATGTATGTGATGAGTAAAGCCGTTAATTTTTCTTTGCTGAAATTTTACTAAATCATTTTTTCCTGTAACTTGGGGATTTACTTATTTATTCACTTTGAAATAAATGTTATTGTGTGTCTTTAAGGTATACAACTTGATATCATAAGGTATATATAGTAAAATTGTTATTATAGTATAACAAATTAACATATCCATCATCTCAACCAATTACCTATTTTCTCTTAACAAACTCCTGAATGTAGTATGTTATAATTAATTACAGTCCTCGTGTTTTGCATTCCGTCTTTCAACTTGATCATCATACTTCATGAATATTAGCTACTTTGTGTTTCTTCCCATTTTTCCCTCTCACCCTATCACTGTTTTATTCTCCATCCGTATACATATGACCTCTTTTTAAAAAAATTCTACTTGTGAGATCATGCAATATTTTTCTTTTTGTGTTTGGCTTATTTCATTTAGCATAATGATCTCTAACTTCACTCATGCTTTTGCAGAGGGCAAGATCTGCTACTTTTTTAAGGCTGAGTAATGTACCATTGTGTGTGTGTGTATGTATAACATACACCTCAGTTTTCTTATCTATTAGTCTATTGATGGGCAACTATGTTATTTCCATATTATGCCCAGTAGGACTAATTTTGCATAGAAGAGAAGATTGTCTGTATAAGATGGTGATTTGTTTGTATTGTTGGGGATTCACTGAGGGTATAAAGAATTAGGTCACATGAATTACATTTGTTAGGTAAAGTCCCTCTTATAATTGTGTCCCCTCCCCAAGAGATGTGTCACACCCCATAACCCCCCACCTCCGACCTTCCTTCCCTCTTCCCGAACCCTCTTCCCCTACCCCCAATTGTGTACTAGGTCTTCAATTGTCCTCATATGAGAATTCAGTACATAGGATTCTTGCTTCTCCATTCTTGTGATGCTTTACTAAGAATAATGTGTTCCACTTCAATTCAGTTTGATACAAAAGATGTGAAGTCTCCATCTTTTTAATGGCTGAATAGTATTCCATGGTATACAAACTTGTTAATCTATTGCTGGGCTAGTGAACATTTAGGCTGTTTCAACATTTTGGTGATTGTAAATTGAGGTGCAATAAACAGTCTAGTGAAAATGTCCTTATGGTAAAAGTATTCTTTTTTCTTCTGGGGGTGATTTTGTTTTTAATGGGTACATGTATAGAAGAAGGATTGATGGATTACAAGGTAGTTTCATTTTTTAATTTCTTTGGGAACCTCCATATTGTTTAGCATAATGGCTGCACCTATCTCTTTTCCCATCAACAATGTAAAAGGCTTCCCTTTCTCCACACCCTTGCCAAGATGTCAAACTCAAATACTTGTAACTTCAAAAAACAACCTAATGACACCTCTTAAAGTATTAGAAAAGTAAGAACAAACTAAACCTAAACTTTGTACAGGGTAAGAAATAACAAAAAATCAAATCACAAACAAAAATTAAAAAAACAACAACAACAAAGGATCAACAAAATGAAAAGTTGTTTTTTGGGGGAAGATGAACAAAATTAACAAATCTTTAGCCAAACCATTTAAGAAAAAAGTGAGAAGAACCAAATTAATAAAAGCAAGAGATGAAAAAGGAGATGTTACAAGTGACAGCCCAGAAATTTACACAATCATTATAGACTAGTATGAGCAAATATATGTTAGTAAGTTGGAAAAACTAGAAAAAAAAGATAATTTCTGAAGATCTACAACTTACCAATATTGAACTATTAAGAAATTCAAAATCTTTACAGACCAATAACAACTAGCAAAATAGATGAAGAAATAAAACCTATTCCATCAGGAAAAGCCTAGGACTTCATTGTTTACGGTTTTATTTCTGAGCTCTAGCAAACATTTAAAGGAGAACTAATATAATTCCTACTCAAACTATTCCAAAAAAGCAAGGAAAGTTTGGAAGTAAGTAAGTAAATAAATAAATAAAACTTACTTTATGTGGTCAACATTACCCTGATACATAAGACAGACAAAGACATAACAAAAAAAGAAAATTATGGGTCAGTAAATTTCTGAGGAACATAGATGTAAAAATCCTCAAAAAAAAAAAAAAAAAAAAAAGCTAGCAAACTGAATCCAATAGCATATTAAAAATATTATTCATTGTGATCAACTAGTATTCATCCCAGGAATGCAAAGAATGTACTTAGCCTACATAAGTAAATAAATATGATTCATCGTATGTATTTGAATGAATAGCAGAATGAATGACAAAAAAACCATATGATCATTTCAACTGATGCCAAAAAGCACTTTATAAAATTCAACATCACTACTTAATTACTAAAATAAATAAAAAGATAGGTGTAAAAGGAACATTCTTCAACACAATAAATGTCATATACAACAGATCCACAGCTAGTTTATACTGAATAGGGAAATACTAAAAGCTTTTTACTTAAGATCTGGAACAACAACAATAACAACAAAAAAATGCTCATTTTCATCACTATTATTCAACATAGTACCTGAAGATTTATCTAGAGCAATCAGATGAGAGAGAAAAATAAAGGGAATCCAAGTTGCAAAAGAAGAAGTCAAATTGTTCTTGTTTGCAGATACTACAATCTGCAATAGTCAAAAAAAAAAAAAAAAAAAAAAAAGCACTAGGATTCAACACAAATTCAGCAAATTTGCAGGATTCAAAATCAACTTAAAAAATCAGTAACATTTCTACATGTTAACAGTAAACAAAAACAAACAAACAAAAAAAAAACAAGGATGTAAATCCTTTTCAAAATAGCTCCAAATAAAAAACTAAACACTTAAGAATAAACGTAACCAAGGAACTAAATGATATTGACAATGACAACTATTAGAACATTGATGAAAAACTTTAAAGAGGAGACAAAACAATGTAAGGAGATATTCTATAATTATTGATTGTAAGAATTAATATTGCCAAAATGTCCATACTACTCAAAGCAATCTGTAGATTCAATGTAATTCCTGTCAAAATACCAATGACAGTATTTACAGAAATAGAAAAAAATCCTAAAATTTATTTGCAACTAATAAAACTGCATAACAGCAAAAGCCTTTCTGAGTAAAAAGAACAAAACTGGAAGAATGACAATATTTGACTTCAAATCATATTATAGAGCCACAGTGATCAAAAAAGCATGGTATTGTCATAAAAACAGACACATACACCAAAGGAACAGAATAGCCAACCCATAAGTAAATCCACAAATTTAAAGTGATTTTATTTTCAACAAAGTTACCAAGAACATACATTGGAGAAAGGGATGGTCTTCTCAATAAATAATGCTTGAGAAGGTGGGTGGAGCATTATGGCAGACAGGACGGACGTGTAGCCTACCTCTCCCAAGCCATCAGGTGAGAGGAAAGGGGGTCTGGACCTTCCTTGTGTGTGGATTATTGGTGTGGAACTGAGAGAACACCCCCATCCTCCATCAAGTGCCCAAGGTTGACAGGCCTCACCACCCCCTGCTGGATAGAGGCAGAGAGCAGCAGTCTGGATGAGCAGATGCAGACTTCCCTGTGATTTAGGCAGGTGCAAACCTCTGGAGTATCTGCTCACTGCAGACAACTGACACGGTCACAGCCCGGCAGGACTAGCGGCGACTGGACGTGACAGAGCAACAAGGTGGGGAAGGAGACATCAACCTTCCCAGACTGATCTATTTGCTGGGTGGCTCCTCCTGACTCCATGCAGCACTAGACCAAGCCATATTAGAGCAGTCACCAGACCCCTGTGATCCAGTTCCCAGAGACCTCTTAAAGTCTCCCACCCGAGACAGGTGCTGACTGAGACAATTGATTTGGGCCTTTTAAACTGAGCCAATCGCCTGGGGACTATCCAGGTGGTGCCCTGGATGTGTGGTTGTAGGAAGGGTTGATTTTCCTTTGCCAATTGTTGCCTGGAGGGCAGGGTGACTTAATTGCTGGTATTTCTCCACAGCTGAGACTTCAACCCAGAGTAAATGTTTCACTAGGGTTGAACAGAAACCAGCTTAAAACAAGACAGAACCACTTAGCCCCACCACATCAGACAGGGCCCCAGTTTCTCAGGCCACAGCACTGTACAGGTCCTCAACAAAGCGTCAGGGGAAAAATCAAAGGGAGTAAAACTATCATGCAGAAAAACTCTGGTAACACGAATAACCAGAGTAGATCAACCCCCCCCCCCCCAAGGAAAGATATGGCAGATGTAATTGAAGATCCCATTCACAAACAACTGGCTGAGATGTCAGAAATTGAATTCAGAATTTGGATGCCAAACAAGATTAAAAAAATTAAATTAGGAATTCGAGGAGAAATTCAAAAGTCATCTCAAGAATTTAACAAATGTAAAGACAAAACCACCAAGGACTTATACACACTGATGCAAGAATTTGCAGCCCTCAAAGATCTGAAAAATACAGTAGAATACCTCAGTAACAGAGTGGAACAAGCAGAAGAAAGGACCTCTGACATTGAAGACAAAGCCTTTGAACGCTCCCAAACTCTCAAAAAGGAAGAGAAATGGAGAGCAAAAACAGATCATTCTCTCAGAGAGCTCTGGGGTAATTTGAAGAAGGCCAATATCTGAATAATTGGAATTCCTGAAAGTGATGAGGTCACCTCGCTGGGCACAGAGGCCCTACTGCATGAAATTATGAAAAAGAATTTTCCAGACATGCCTAGAGATACTGAAATTCAGATAGCAGACAGCTTCAGAACCCCAGCATGACTCAACCCCAATAAGACATCTCCCAGGTATATCATAATTAACTTCACTAAAGTTAATATGAAGAAGAAAATTCTCAAACCTACCAGATGAAAGAAAGCCATTACCTACAAAGGGAAGAATATTAGAATGACTGCAGATCTCTCTGCTGAAACTTTTCAAGCCAGAAGAGGATGGTCGTCAACTTTTAACCTCCTAAAGCAAAATAACTTTCAACCCTGGATCTTGTATCCAGCTAAACTGAGTTTCATTTATGATGGAGAAATTAAATACTTAAATGACATTCATATGTTGAAGAAATTTGCCATAACCAAACCAGCTCTTCAGGATATTCTCAAACCTATCCTCCATAATGACCAACTCAATCTTATACCACAGAAGTAAATTCACTCAGAAACTTTTAATCAAACTTCAACTTCCACACTGGAGAAAGGATTAAAAATGTACACTGGATTTTTGAAAAACTCGATACCCAAAATTTCACCAGAATTATCAATATTCTCCCTTAATGTGAATGGCTTAAACTGTCCTCTAAAGAGGCATAGGTTAGCTGACTGGATACAAAAACTCAGGCCAGATATTTGTTGCATACAAGAGTCACATCTTACCTTAAAAGACAAATACAGAGTCAGGGTGAAAGGATGGTCATCCATATTTCAGGCAAATGGTAATCAGAAAAAAAAAGGTGTTGCAATTTTATTTGCAGATACAATAGGCTTTAAATCAACAAAAGTAAGGAAGGACAAGTATGGTCACTTCATATTTGTTAAGGATAATACTCAATATGATGAGATTTCAAGTATTAATATCTATGCACCCAACCAGAATGCACCACAATTTATAAGTGAACCTCTAACTGACATGAGCAACTTGATTTCCTCCAGCTTCATAATAGTCAGATATTTGAACACTCCTTTGGCAGTGTTGGGTCAATCCTCCAACAAGAAGCTGAGCAAAGAAATTTTAGATTTAAACCTAACCATCCAGCATTTAGATTTAGCAGACACCTACAGAACATTTCATCCCAACAAAACTGAATACACATACTTTTCATCAGCCCATGGAACTTACTCCAAAATCAATCGCATCTTAGGACACAAGTCTAACCTCAGTAAATTTAAAGGAATAGAAATTATTCCTTGCATCTTCTCAGACCACCATGGAATAAAACTTGAACTGAGTAAAAACAGGAATCTGTATACTTATACAAAAAAAAAAAAAAAAAAAAAATGGAAGTTAAATAACCTTATGCTGAATGATAGCTGGGTCAGAGATGAGATTAAGAAAGAAATTGCCAATTTTTTGGAACAAAATGACAATGAAGACACGAACTATCAGAACCTCTGGGACACTGCAAAGGCAGTTCTAAGAAGAAAATTTATAGCACTGCAAGCCTTCCTCAAGAGAACAGAAAGAGAGGAAGTTATTAATAACAACTTAATGGGACATCTCAAGCAATTGGAAAAGAAAGAACATTCCAACCCCAAACCAGTAAAAGAAAAGAAATAACAAAAATTAGAGCAGAATTAAATGAAATTGAAAACAAAAGAATAATACAACAGATCAATAAATCAAAAGTTTGTTTTTTGAAATGGTCAATAAAATAGATCAACCTTTGGCCAACTTAATCAGGAGGGAAAAGGTAAAATTTCTAATCTCATCAATCAGAAATGACAAAGACGAAATAACAACAGACTCCTCAGAAATCAAAAAAATCCTTAATGAATATTACAAGAAACTTTATTCTCAGAAATACGAAAATCTGAAGGACATTGACCGATACTTGGAAGCACGTCACCTTCCAAGACTAGCCAGAATCAAGTGGAAATGTTGAACAGGCCCATATTCAGTTTGAAAATATTATCAACCATACAAAACCTCCCTAAAAAGAAAAGCCCGGGACAAGATGGTTTCAAGTCAGAATTCTACCAAACCTTTAAAGAGGAATTAATACCAATATTACTCAACCTGTTCCAAAAGGTAGAAAAAGAAGGAAGACTACCCAACACGTTCTATGAAGCAAACATCACCCTGATCCACAAACCAGGAAAAGACCCAACAAGAAAAGAAAATTATAGACCAATATCACTAATGAATACAGATGCAAAAATATTCAACAAGAGCCTAAAAAACAAAATCCAGCAACACATCAAACAAATTATACATCATGACCAAGTCGGTTTTATCCCAGGGTCTCAAGGCTGGTTCAATATACATAAATCTATAAATGTAATTCAGCACATAAACAAATTAAAAAACAAAGACCATATGATTGTCTCAATCGACACAGAAAAAGCTTTTGATAATATCCAGCATCCATTCATGATCAGAACACTTAAGAAAATTGGTATAGAAGGAACATTTCTTAAACTGATAGAGTCCATCTACAGCAAACCCACAGCCAATATCATATTGAATGGAGTTAAATTGGAATCATTTCCACTCAGATCAGGAACCAGACAAGGCTGCCCATTGTCTCCATTGCCTTTTAACATTGTAATGGAAGTTTTAGCCACCGCAAATAAGGAAGAAAAGGTGATCAAGGGTATCCATATAGGGTCAGAAGAGATCAAACTTTCACTCTTCACAGATGATATGATTGTATATCTGGATAACACTAGGAACTCTACTACAAAACTCTTAGAAGTGATCTAGGAATATAGCAGCATCTCAGGTTACAAAATC
>CAUYPK010085179.1:0-11857 GCA_963574355.1 Loris lydekkerianus | reverse complement strand
TGTTCCCTTTTCTCCACATTCACGCCAACATCTCTGGTCTTGGGATTTTGTGATATGGGCTAATCTTACTGGAGTTAGATGATATCTCAAAGTAGTTTTGATTTGCATTTCTCTGATGATTAAAGATGATGAGCATTTTTTTCATCTGTCTGTAGGCTGCACGCCTGTCTTCTTCAGAGAAGTTCTCCTCAGATCCCTTGCCCAGCCTGTGATGGGATCACTTGTTCTTTTTTTGCTTATATGTTTGAGTTCTCTGTGGATTCTGTTTATTAAACCTTTGTCAGATACATAACCTGCAAATATCTTCTCCCATCCTGAGGGCTGTCTGCTTGCTTTACTTACTGTGTTCTTGGCTGTGCAGAAGCTTCTTAGTTTGATCAGGTCCCAATAGTGTATTTTTGAAGTTGCTTCAATTGCCCAGGGGTTTCTCCTCATAAAATACTTGCCTAGACCAATTTCTTCAAGGGTTTCCCCTGCATTCTCTTCTAGTATTTTTATATTTTCATGTCTTCAGTTTAAATCTTTAATCCAGTGAGAGTCTATCTTAGTTAATGGTGAAAGGTGTGGGTCCAGTTCCAGTCTTCTGCAGGCTGCCAGCCAGTTCACCCAGCACCATTTGTTAAATAGGGAATCTTTTCCCCACTGAATGTTTTTAATTGGCTTGTCAAAGATTAAATAATGGTAAGTAGCTGGATTCATCTCTTGGTTCTCTATTCTGTTCCAGACATTCACTTCTCTGTTTTTGTGCCTGTACCATGCTGTTTTGATCACTATCAATTTGTAGTATAGTCTGAGATCTGGTAGCGTGATTCCTCCTGCTTTGTTTTTATTTCGGAGTAATGTCTTGGCTATTCAAGGTTTTTTCTGATTTCATATAAAACAAAGTATTGTTTTTTCAAGATCTTTAAAATATGACAGTGGAGCTATAATAGGGATTGTGTTAAAATTATATAATGCTTTGGGTGGTATGAACATTTTAACAATGTTGATTCTTCCCAGCCATGAGCATGGTATGTTTTTCCATTTGTTAACATTTTCAGCTATTTCTTTTCTTAGAGTTTCATAGTTCTCTTTATATAGATCTTTCACTCTTTTGTTATATAAACTCAGGGGAGGAGGGAAGGGAAAGAGGAAAGAGTAGAGCCACTTCCCCTCTGTTCAACGGACTACTTCTCTACTTGGTATCAACCCTGTGGCTCATTTTTAGGCAAACGTCCACTTGCAACAGGCACAGAGGCATCCCCACCCCCACCCCGTGAGAAAGTCTCCACTGCCTCCTGGTGCTGACTTCGCAGCCAATTGGTGCACAGTAGGGGCCCGCATCAATATTTACTGCCTGACGAAGGGACGGACTAATGCCTTATGCACGGTCTTTCCATCGGCCTCTTTAGGGTGGGAATGTGGTTTTGTTTTTACATTTGCTGATTCTTATACTTTTGCTAAAATATTGCCAATATTAGGTGGAGTCTTTTTTCCCTGGGGGTGTCTAGGGGGAGGAGGTTGGGTAGGGTGTTTGCACGAGGTGAACCGAGTTTGAAAGCGAGAAAGGACTTGGTCCAGGAGGGAATACGGCGTGGCCCCCAGGCCCAGCTGGGTGGAAGATCCGACCCTGCAGACCCGACGACATTCACACAGTGGAAGAAGTATCCTGCCTACCGCCAGTGGGCCACTCCCAACTGTGTGCGGCCTCCACTTTCTCACGCCCACTTGTCCCCAGAATCCAACCTCTATCTGCTCCTCTGCCCCTCACCAACTCAGGCTTCACCTCCGGCTTGGTTCACGGCTTTTTGTTTGGTGAAACTTTTACGATCCACCCATCTGCGTCAGGGGCCACTCCTCTGTGCTCCCAGAGCCCCTGTTGACATCTCTACTGTCCCAGTTACCATCCTCCAAAAGCAAACGCTGGCACAAGGACTTTGGGTGCAGGTGGTTTTTTGGGACATGACCCCAGGAATCATAAGCGAGAGAGCAGGAAAGGTGAGACAGGACAAGAGGAAAGCCAGTGAAGGGTGCCTGTAGGAGGGGCTGCCACCCTAAGCAACTGGCCCGCAACCCTGCGGGGGCTCGTGGAAAACACTGGAGCACTCCTCACCTCCGTCCCACTGGAACTACTGTGCCTGCTGTACACTTACATGTGGTTAAGATGGGCAGTTTAAGGTGGCGCCTGTGGCTCAAAGGAGTAGGGCGCCAGCCCCATATGCCCGAGGTGGCTGGTTCAAACCCAGCCCCAGCAGAAAACTGCAAAAAAAAAAAAGAAAGAAAGAAAGAAAGAAAAAGGATGGACAGTTTTATATTGTGTTCTTTTGGGGATGGGGGGGTGAGACAGCATCTCACTCTGTCACCCTGAGTAGAGTGCAGTAGCATCATAGCTCACAGCAACCTCAAACTCCTGGGTTCAGGCAATTCTCCTACCTCAGCCTCCCTAGTAGCTGGGATTACAGGCACCTACCAGGCCTGGCTGATTTTTCTATTTTTAGATGAGGGTCTTGCTGTTGTTCAGACTGGTCTAGAACTCCTGAGCTCAAGCAATCCACCTGCCTCAGCCTCCCAGAGTGTTAGGATTACAGGCGTGAGCCATGAGCCACCACGCCTGGCTGTTAAATGTTTTTACCACAATTGAAAAACTGTCTCACTGGAGGACAGGGAGGCTGGGGCATTTCTCTACCAACTCTCATCCCTGATTGCTAACTCCGTCCTCACCTATTCTACAATTCAGGGCTGCCCCTCCAGTGGTGCTCAAGAGAAGCTGAGAGAGACAAGAGGTGGTCATTTGAGGCTCAGGTGGGCCCAGGGGCTATGCAACAGGCCATAGATGACACCTTCACACGGGATTGTGGTTTTGTTTTTATTGCCTCCTCCCTACCCCACAAACCATATCACTGGTAGACATTTAGTGTTCAAAACTGTTTGCTGGATGGATGGATGGATGGATGGATGGATGGATAACTGAATGAACAAGGTTAGAGTTTCTGTTACTGAATACTGAGGGGGCAGATAGATTTTGAGGACACTAGGATCAAATCACAGCAGCTTAAATGCCAAAATGGAAGCCAGGCTTAGTGGCTCATGCCTGTAGTCCCAGCTACTCTGGAGGCTGAGGCAAGAGGATCATTTGACCGGAGAGTTCGAGGTTTCTGTGAGTTTGGGTGATGCCCCGGCACCCTATCCAGGTTGACAGAAGGAGACTCTGTCTAAAAAAAAATGTGAGAATGGGTTGTCTACTTTAAGAATCTGAGGGAACAACTTTCCTATACAAAAATTGGCAGAAAACACAGGAGTTTCAAATCGTAAAAATCTCAAAACAACTTGGTAAATGGGATTGTTCCATATCCACTTCATGTCACAGGATGAATATATCACATTAAAACATTTGTTGTTTTATAATGCTGGTGACATTCCAGAGCCTCAGGAGGTGATTTCCCCAGGATCCCCTTCTCAACCAGGAGCTATCCTCAATGCATCCCCAAACTTCCCTCCAAGTCCAAACAGAGGGGCAGTTTCTTTTTAGTTTCCTTTTTAAGCCTAAGTGTTATTGAAAGTAACAACCAGGGCCAAACTAAAATTACCCCAGACAGGAAGAACAAGTAACAGCGAGCGCGTGGGAATCTGGTGTTGTGTGCACACTGGTTGCCGTCCTGGCTTAATTGCCTAACACACCCTCCCAGCCCAGTTCATGGGTCTGGCCCAGACAGGCCTGGCCATGCCAGTGACCTGCCCACCGCCCTTGGGTTGGTAGGTGTGCCCGTCTGAGTACTCCCACGGCCTCTGCCACGCTGGCACCTGGATTGGGCCACTCCACCCAGGTTGCCTTGAAGTGGAAGGGAATTGAGTTGCTCCCATGCCCTCTGGCCTGGAGCCAGGACCTGGGCTCCTTGGTGACAGGGAGAGCTTCCCCAGGCTATTGAAGGCTCTGACTCACCTGTTCTACCTACAATAGGTGTGGCTTCTACAGGGACCCTAATAATAAGGGCCTGGGTGACTCCCAGAGTGGGGAACTTCTTTCTCATCAGCCTGGGACGCAACAGGTCTGCTCTCGGGCCTGCAGAAAAAAGCATGGTTAAGCCCCAGGAAGTTCAATTTATCCACCCTGAAATGTATGGGGAGCATAGTGCTCAGAGGCATACGATGCACACAGGCCTTTTGACAGAGATTAGCCTAATGCTCATGGAATTAAACATCCTTGAAACTCTTCCCTCCCCAGGCATCTTAGACACAGCACTTTTCCAGTTTTCCTGCAACACTTCTGGTCTCAGCAGCTCCTCCTTGTCTTATACCCTCTCCTTGGCTTGGAGTGCTCCCAGGCTTCTCTCCCAGCCTTCCCTAATTATGGGTCTCTCCACCTTGTTCATCAGTGAGCTCACCAAGTTTGGCTTCAAGGATCATTCCTTGAGAGCTCAAACTTCAGTTTACCCTTCCACTGTTCTCTTTATATTTGCCTGGGTAGAACTTTCTAGGGGTTCAATAGATGCTGACTCCTCAATTTTTACCTGTACCTGGATTCCCTCTCCCTCTACCTAAATCCAGCCAAAATAGAACTTTCTGTCCAGGCCACATAGCACCAGGGGGATACTCTGGACAGCTCTGCTCCTGCCCTCCTCTAGCTCTCCATTCTGCAACTCCAAGACATTCTATGTGTCCCCCCCCCAAGGTGTGTGTAGGGGGCAGATATGGGACACAGTCTCCTCTCAGGGTCCCAAATATGAATCTGGCCAGATATCTCTGGCTTCTTGTTTCCCTTTCAACTTACCAAGTCTCCACCCTTTCTTTGGCCATAAGCCCAGAAAAGTGGCCTTGGGACCCACTGCCACACCCTGCTTGGCTCTGCCTCCATGTTTCTGCCCACAATTCCTGGGAACCAAGAGGGATGACCTTCGGACTTTCACTTCTTCCAGGTCATATCCTCCTAGTTGAAGGCAACAAGCCTCATGGTCTGACCAATGTTGGCAGAGAGGTATCGTCTCTCTCTCATGGAAGAGATATCTCTAGGATTGGTTTTTAATTTGCTCAAGCAGTTTGGAAAAACTTTCCGTGCTCCCAAGCAGATAGATACAGGCTGCTCAGGGAGAAAGTTGTCTACATAGAAAAGCCAGAGAGAAAAAGCATGTCATCTTTTTCAGTGTTCCCTCTGTTCCACAGGGATTTTCTCAGTTACTGTCAGGACAACCTAGGAGGCAGTTATTATTGTTACTTGAATTTTACAGTAGGGAAAATTAAAATGCAAAGAGGTCACATGACTTCTCCCATGTCCCATGCCTGGGATTTTTTTTTTTTTTTTTTTTTTTTTTTTTTGAGCCAGAGTCTCAAGCTGTCACCCTGGGTAGAGTGCCATGGCATCACAGCTCACAGAAACCGCAAACTCTTGGGCTTAAGCGATTCTCTTGCCTCAGCCTCCCAAGTAGCTGGGACTACAGGCATCCACAACAATGCCTGGCTATTTTTGTTGTTGCTGCTGTCGTTTGGCAGGCCCAGGCTGGGTTCGAACACGCCAGCTCCAGCGTATGTGGCTGGCACCCTAGCCGCTGAGCTACAGGCACCAAGCCAGCCACTCCTGGAATTTTAACTGGGTCCTGGTCTCCTTTTGTGCTCCTAACAGTGTAATCTTATGTTAATTTCCTCTTTAGCCTGTAAGTTGGATCTTCCCTCTCCAGTTCCCTGCCAAGCCCTCAGCCAAAACCTTCATCATTTCATTCCTGTATTTCTGTGTGAGTTTCTCAATTGGCCTTTTATTGCCAGTGTTTGCTTACAAGACATGTTTACAGAAATGCCAGGCTATTCCTTCTTAAACTCTGCTGTCTTCACATCACTGCATGGCCTTCGGCTCCATATGCCCCCATCCCTGAGATGTGTCCCCAGCCTACCCCTCCAAACCCCAATTACCCCAATCTCACCTTTCAGGTCAGCTTAAGTCGCCCCCAAATCACTCCCAGCACACGCCGTAGTCCCTCTTGCGTCTGAATCTTTGCCAAGCCCATTCTCCTGCCTGGAATGAGTCTGTCCATCTCCCAAAGGTCAGCTCAGCTCAGTTTTCCCATCCCTCCTAGGGCACCTTGACCCATGCTGTCTTCTCTCTGCTGAAACTTGTTTTGCACTCACTTGCAGAACCACGTGGGTTGCCTCTGAATGGTTCCCTCATAGACTTCTGTGTTTCCTCAGTACGACTGTGAGCTCTTCAAGAACTCAGGTGATGCAGGCAGCACCTGTGGCTCAGTGGGTACGGCACCAGCCCCATATACCGAGGGTGGCGGGTTCGAACCCGGCCCCAGCCAAACTACAACAAAAAAATAGCTGAGTGTTGTGGTGGGCACTTGTAGTCCCAGCCACTCGGGAGGCTGAGGCAAGAGAATTGCCTAACCTCAGGAGTTGGAGGTTGCTGTGAGCAGTGACACTACAGCACTCTACCGAGGGTGATAAAGTGAGATTCTGTCTCAAAAAAAAAAAGACTCAGGTGATGTCATGTACTTCCTTGTAAACCACTCCCCACTATCTTTAGGGATTAGGGACTTTACTAAAAATGCAGGTGCCAGGTCCCATCTCAGACTTACTAAACCAAAATCTCTGAGGGTGGGCCCAGGCACGTGTATTTTTTTGGTAATATCTTAACTGTAAATACTTCACTTACCATAAAATCCATCCTTTTAAAATTTTGTATACAACTCGATGGTTTTTAGTATGTTCACAGAGTTTTGCAATCCCTATCTAATTTTAGAACATTTTCATTACCCAAAAAAGGAAATCCCACAGCCATTATGTGGGCATTTTATATAAATGGAATCATACACAATATGTGGTCTTTTGTGTCTGAAAACTTAGCATAATATTTTCAGGTTTTGTCCATCTTGTAACATGTATCAGCACTTCATTCCTTTGAGTGGCTGAAAAATATTCCATTTTGTGGATGTACCAAAGTTTGTTTAGTCATTCATCAGTTGATGGACATTTGAGCTGTTTGCACTTTGAGGCTTGTACAAATCCATTCTTTATTGACATAAAGGAAATGCCCAAAGCTGGGTGATTCATAAAGAAAAGAAGTTTATTTGGCTCACAGTATGGTGCCAGACTTTGCTTCTAGTGAGGGCTTCAGGGAGCCTCCAATCAAGGCAGAAGATAAAGGGAGAGCAGGTATGTCTCAGGGCAAGAGCAGGAACAAGAGAGGGAGAAGGAGGTGCCAGGCTTTTTTAAAACAACCAGCTCTTACATGAACTAATAAAGGCAGACAGAACTCGTGGGGAGGGCACCAAGCCTTTCATGAGAGATGCCCCCCATGACCCAAACACTTCCCACCAGGCCCCACATTTAATACTGGGGATCAAATTTCAACATGAGACTTGGAGGGGGCAAACATCCAGACCCTATCGGGCTGTTATGAGAACAGCTGCCGTGAACACTCGTATACAAGTGTTGGCTTGGATGTTTGTTCTCATTCTCTTGGCTAGAGAGCTGGAAATGGAATTGCAGGGGCAAATGGTAACTCTATGTGTAACCTTTTGAATAACCACCAAACTGTTTTCCAAATGGCTACAACATTTACCAATCTCCCCAGCAATGAGTGAGGGTCCCAGTTTCTCCATATCCTCCAAAATCCATGTGTATTTTGACCATGCTACGCAGGTGCAAGTGAGTTTGACATCCCTGTGCTGAGCTCGAACCCCTACCATCCTGAGAATTACCTGAGATTGCCCTGAGGACTTGAGTGGCCCTGGATTGACCACCTTCCCCAGAGAGCCCCAGGGTGGGGATGGTGGAACTAGTGTGCTTTGGGATCTTTATGGGCATGAGCATGGTGGAGGAATTAATTGGAACGGTCCTGGTGCTAAAACCAAATGCCTGAGAAACTGAGCGATGAGAGATATTTAGGAGGTGGCGGGGGTGGGGGAGGGCCTGAGACCAAGCCAGGTCCTGACTCAGCCTCTGAGCTGCTATTTTACTGTGATTGCGTTATTTAGCCTTCCCGGCACAGCTCCAATCTGGTTTCTTTTTTTTTTTTACAATCTGATTTAAAAAAAAAAAAAAAAGGTGATTTATCTGCTCTGAACTCCACCTCCAGAAGGATGCTGTGAGGTTAAAATGAGCTAGTTGACAGCAGCTGGTGCAAGTTCTGGGCAGCTCTTATGTATCCTTATGGTATCCTCTCTGTCTCCTCCTCGGTGGAGGCAGTGGAGGCGTGGTTCGGGTGACAGGCAATGCCACAATTTTCTGAGCTGATCCAGCACTTTTAATTCTTTCCGAGAGCAACACCCCAGGCTGTAAGGGACTAAAATAAACAGGAAGTGTTCATTTCACCCAGATCTCAGGCATGTGACTTTTGCTGTCTGGTTCTTTATCTCTCTGAAGGGAACCTTTCAGGTTGAGATGTGGCTATGTTTGTACCTACAGCAAAGCTTCATCTGGTTTTTGCCTAAATAACTTCCTGTCTAGAAGTAGTTCCCTGCCTCCTCCCCACTTTTACAACATGGTGAGGACATGTGCTGAAATCACAGGGTTAGCATTCTTTCATATCAAAGCCCAACATCCAGGACCTTGCTGCAAATCAACACTAAGGTATTTGTGTGGGCAGAGGCTGATGGTTGTTACTCAGAAGATCAGTCCCAGGGAACAGGCAAAGGGCTTTCTTTGAACAGAGTGAAACCTTAGTCCCTGAGCCTTCTGTGTCATTAGCCTGTAAAAATGCTAAAGTTTTGGTTGTTTTTTGTTTTCTTTCTGCTCCACTCCACCCCCCCACGGGCTCCTTTTGAGGTGGGTCAGAGTAGAGACTCACCTTTATTCTGTCCTTGGGCTTGTCACCAAGTCCCAGGGAGGAATGAGCTAGGGCCATCGCGTGTGCCTGCCCTGATGTCAGGCAAAAAGCAGAAGAGAGAGAGGGTGACTTCTGTACCCAGGAATTTGGGTTTTGTTTCCTTTTTTGCTATGTAAAGAACAGTAAACCCCCAAAATGGGTCTATGGAGACACAGTAATTCAGAGTAAACAGCTGTCGCATCTAGAGGGCAGCAGGCCTCCTTTTTCTGCTTCCTGAAATTGGACTCCTAGGCTGGAAGATGAGCAGATGGTGTAGATTCATTTGTCTTTGGAATGAAGGCTTTTTTTTTTAATACAAAAATTAATAGGTTCCTCTTGGGCTGCTGCCCAAGTCTTTGCTAAATTTTGTTAAGCCCTTATATGTTTCTCATGTCATCTCATCCGATCTCAGTCAGTCATAAGTAAAGCAGCCTACTGAACCTCTGATCCTTTCCTTTCTGGAAATAGGATGAGTCACCCAGCTCCTCAGTCTCCCTCTCTCCAAAGCCAGTGAGAGTATGGCTAGAGGGGACCCTGCCCTGAGGGAGCACCAGGCAGCCCTCTCACCAAGGCCTGTCTTTTAGTCCTCAGCTTTTGAGACCAAATAGTTCCAGTCCCAGTGGGGGATGGGAGCTTTGCTCATGGACTAGAAGAGTTAAGAGAACTTCCTAAGAGGGCTTAGGAACTTCCCAGATCTCTGAGGAACAGAAAGCCAGGGCATTCTTGCCCCAGATGAGACCCCTAGGTCAACCCTCAAGGAAAGAGGCCACACAGAGGCCTGAGAAAAGTCTTAACTGGAGTGAGAGATCCACAGGAAAACTCAAGCTGTACCTGATATTTGCCCGAGGCTTGGCTAGACTGGACCCATGAACATCACTCAGGCTAGGGTTGGGGATGGCAAGAATCGAACCTCAAATACACTCACACTGACTTTCCTGAAGCTTCAGTTGAGGCCCATAACCAGGTCTCATGCTCCTTGGCATCCTGCCCACCCAGTTTGAATGGTTGGTGGCCACTCACTCCCCAGGGGCACTTTCTAGCCAACACTAACATCCCTCCTCTGACACCAGAAATCCTCAGACTCCAGGGCATTGTCCAGAATGGTGATGGTTGGGAGATAGCTCTAGAAAATAACTAGAGTTAAAAAACAGCTAGTGGCTCCCATCCCAACTCCCTAGGTCCCTGCCCAGCTATGTGGCAAGGGGGACAGAGCCTCATTTACCAAGAAGTTAACTCACGGGCTAATGATGCAGACTCAAGCCAAAAAATTCTGAGAAGGCTGCGGAGGGCCTCTTAGCCACCCCTCTGCCAGGAGGTCAGCGAAATTCCCAACCCATGGGAATGTCTCAGCCTCTTCCTCAGAGGTGACCTGGGCAGATAATGGCTCTGTTGTCCTGACAATAAAAGGATATAATGTAAGGGAACTCTCAGGAGTGTTGGAACATTTTGTAGCTTGATCTAGGTGTGGGTTACCAGGGTGTATGTATGTGACACATATAGTAAAATTCATTGAGATGGTCACTTAAGATTTTTTTTGAGACAATCTCGCTATGTTGCCCTGGGTAGAGTGCCGTGGGGAGTCATAGATCACAGCAACCTCAAATTCTTGGGCTCAAGTGATTCTCTTGCCTCAGCCTCCAGAGTAGCTGGGACTACATGAGCCCACCACAACACCTGGCTATTTTTTGTTTTTAGCAGGCCCTGGCTGGGTTCAAACTCACCAGCCCCAGTGCATGTGGCCAGCACCCTAACCACTGAGCAACAGGCGCCAAGCCAGATTTATGCACTTTGCTGTATATAAATAATATCTCAATAAAGTACAGTTGGCCTGAAAAAGAGCAAAACATGAGGTATCAGTTATACAAAGGCACTTTGAACCCTGTAAACCATTCGTTATCATGGATTTTTAAAAAGTTAACTACAGCACCAGGCACGGTGGCTCACACCTATAATCCTAGCACTCTGGGAGGCCAAGGCAGATGGATTGCCTGAGCTCATGGGTTTGAGACCAGCCCAAGAGTTTGAGGTTGCTGTGAGCTGTGACACCACAGCACTCTGTACCAAGGGCGATATAGTGAGACTCTGTCTCAAAAAATATATATATTAACTATAACCACTATCCTGACCTCTAATATCATGGATTCATTTTGTCTGGTTTTGAACTTTGTATAAATGGTATCATACAGTATGGACTCATGTTTGTTTGCTTTTTGCTCAACATTATGTTGAGATGTTTCCGTGAGATTTTTCCGTATTTTATCAATAGCTTGTTCATTCTCCTTGCTGTATAGTATTCCATCGTGTGAATGCACCATTTTTTTCTCCATTCTTTGTTGGTGGGTTCAATTTGGAGCTATTACAATGAGTGTTGCTATGAACTTTTTTGCCTTTGGGTAAACACATATTTGCATTTCTGTTGGGTATATACCTAGGAGTGGAATTGCTGGGTTAGGGAATGTGTATATTCAGTGTGGGTGTATGCATTGTTGATTTCTAAATAATCTCACAGAGTTCTCAGTAGAATAATTAAACAGCCAAAGCTGTAAGTGAGCTCCTATAAAAGTTTCATGTAGAAAAAGGTCACATCCCACCCCAGTACCATTGTGGAGCTCAGTTTGCCAGCAGCATGTGCCTCCTTGTCTAGCCAACATCTCTACTGCTGCAGTTAAAGGATACCCAGTACAGCTTGTTCAATAAGAATGAGAAGTTTTTCCATCTGCCCCAGTTCTGCGGGTTGGGCTTTTCACCCCAAGACTCCTGCATCTTTTGTTTGTTCATTTGTTCATTTGTTTGTTTGTTTGTTTTTATTGTTAAATCATAGCTGTGCACTTTAGTGCAATTGCCTGTACCCATTCTAAGATGCACCATAGATGTGGCCCCACCTATTAACCTCCCTCCACCAAAACCTACCCCCTCCCTTCCCCTTTATTGGCCCTTTCCCCATAGTCTTGTGGTATAGTTGGGTTATAGCCTTCATGTGAAAGCTATAATTTAGCTTCATAGTAGGGCTGAGTACATTGGATACTTTTTCTTCCATTCCTGAGATACTTTGCTAAGGAGAATATGTTCCAGCTCCATCCATGT
>CAUYPK010085177.1:0-13986 GCA_963574355.1 Loris lydekkerianus | reverse complement strand
TGGATGGAGCTGGAACATATTCTTCTTAGCAAAGTATCTCAGGAATGGAAGAAAAAGTATCCAATGTACTCAGCCCTAGTATGAAGCTAAATTATAGCTTTCACATGAAGGCTATAACCCAACTATAGCACAAGACTATGGGGAAAGAGCCAAGGAAGGGGAAGGGAGGGGGGAGTTTATTGTGGTGGGAGGGTAATAGGTGGGGCCACACCTATGGTGCATTTTAGAATGGGTACAGGGGAAACTTACTAAATGCAGAATACAAATGTCTACATACAGTAACTACGAAAATGCCATGAAGGCTACGTTAAACAGTTTGATGAGAATATTTCAGATTGTGTATGAAACCAGCACATTGTACCCTTTGATTGCACTAATGTACACAGCTATGATTTAACAATAAAAATAAACAATTAAAAAAAGGAAAAAAAAAAAAAAAGAAATATTAACATCTAATTTTCAAGGTATTTACTTTTCCTTATGAATGATCATGCAAGCCCAATGCTGGGCATAAAATAGGCACAAAATAAGTATTAACACACTTTGATGAATAACCTAGAACTTCGGCAAGAATGATTATGGAAAAATTTCTTCCATCATCCCTGACTCTGGTGTAAGCCCACCTGACTAGGTTGGAGAAAGGGTAGAAGTGGAGAAAGCTGAGGCCCTTTGACTTTACTTTCATTTTCCTCCAACACTGATCTCTTCCCTGTTTAGCACAGTTGCTCCAGCAATGAGATTTATTTTCTCTGCCTATCTCCTATTATCTATGCACAAACTACATTGGAGGAAAAAATCAGAGAGCCAATCACAGGAAAGTTCTTTGTTTGGGCTTTGAAATGTGTATTTATTTATTCACTCTTGACATTAAGGAGCTAATAAACTCACATATATGCAATAGTGATGAAGTATAAATGGCCAACATAAAATCTATGTATTTATTGCAAGCAATGGCTTAACTACTTAGGAAACTGTGCCAAATTTGAGAATAAAATACCTAGAATCTCTACTGTCCTCTCATTGGAAGCTTATTCAAAAACCACCCAGTAAGTATTTGCATATTATTTTCTTAGAGGATGAGTCTTTGATTATATGTATATGTTATTTTCTTTTGGTGATATTAGAAGATGAGCTAGTCAGTTCAATTAAGTGTCTTTATTAAAGGAAAAAGTAAAACTTCAAACAAATTGTAATGACAGTTTGAGGAAAAAGAAAAGGAAAAACATCTTCCTAGGGGCATAGTCCATGTGGAAACAAACTGTGGGGAAAAAATTATAAAACAACTTTCCTTGAATGTTTCAAATCATTCATGTTCATTTCTTTTAATGATTATTCTCATTTTAAACAAAAATTGGCCAACACTACTATTTCCTCTAAGCATGGAACATTATTTGGTTTTGCATTTAGCAGAGCCTATAAATCAGAAAGAGGTTGATGACAGTGTCTTATTTACATATACAAACATAGGAAGGTCTATGGATTTCTACCAAATCTCTACCTCTGCTCCCAGATCCAAAATCCTGCCTGGAAATGTAATCAAAACCCAAAAGCTCAAGTGACAGACAGGGAAACAAAATGGCTGTGTTGTGGTCAGGGAGATGGGGTTTGTTCACAATCAATTCCGGGCATTAAGTAGTGACAATCCTTTCTCTTCAAAGCCAGATTAATTTTGTTAACTGCTTACTCTCCAGTGGATGCCTTTTTTTATGGGCCAGATAACTCATTTAAAAATGTATGGTTCACGCATTTTTGCATTTATAGTCCAAGAAATCATCTAGGACACAAATGTGCGTCCATGAAATACATGCATGTGACCCTATCAAATCCCTCTTCAATTAACCTGAACTGTGGAAAATGTGCAAGTAATAGATGCCAATTATTGTGCAGTCACTAAATTCTGTTTTTGAAAGTCTTGCCTGCTACTAGAAGCCTTCTCTGATTTCCCCTCTAAAGCTTCTGCTCACTGCTCTATACTCTTATAGAAATTTCACTTAGAATTACGGTGTTATTTAAAGGACGTGAATGCAAATCTTAACCTTACTCAACCTAAGATGATGCCTGTGTGTCACCTGGTTATGCTATTTTGGTCAGATGGGTGAATAAATGTTAGCTTTGGAAGTTTTGAATAATTTGAAAACATAGCATATTGATTCATTTAAAATTAAAATGGAAGCATTTGAAATCAACTTAATGTACAGAGTGGGGGGTGTGTGTGAAGCATCCCCACATAGTGGAAAATTCATGTTACTTTGGACTAACTAAAAACTTTACTAACGGCCTACTGTTGACCAGAAGCCTTTCAGAAAGGTAACACAAATTGTCAATTAACTCATATTTTGTATATTATGCACTTCTCACAATAACGTAAGCTAGAGAAAAGAAAATGTCATTATGAAAATGACAAGGAAGAGAAAACACATTAACTTTTTGTAAAGTGGGAGTGGATAATCATAAAGGTCTTCCCCCCCTCACCATCCTCGTGTTGACCAGTCCCAGGAGGAGGTGGAGGCAGAGACGATGTGGGGCTCACTGTCTCTGTGGTGGCAGAGGTGGAAGAAAAGCGAACCTGTGCAATCTGTGTAGTCCAAGGTTCACTGTACAGACAGCTATTTAATACTTTTAGTATTAAGGAGAAATAAGTAAAATTCTACTAGAAAGACTCCTATCTCTTTATTCCCGCCTCCAGGTCTTGG
This sequence comes from Loris lydekkerianus, assembly GCA_963574355.1. Classification (NCBI taxonomy): domain Eukaryota; kingdom Metazoa; phylum Chordata; class Mammalia; order Primates; family Lorisidae; genus Loris; species Loris lydekkerianus. The sequence goes on along the minus strand of CAUYPK010085177.1, from coordinate 11,293 downwards.
CCCATGTGCTTTCTGTGCCTTGAAGGAATTTTTTTTATGCTCTGTCTTCTGTGACCCAACTCAATGCCCACAAAGTTTTCTTTGTTTAGTCCAGCTTTTGTTGAGCTTTTTCTTCTCAAAAATCTGTCTGCTTTCATGAGCAGGGAGGCTCATCAGACCCTCAAAGATCTTTTTAGGTCAATACTTACTAGGGTGTTGTCTACTTCACCGTTCTCCAGCATAGGAGAAGAAGTTTGAAGAATGATATTAGAAAAAAGAAAACAATAAGAATGGAAGAAAAAAAAAAGGAAAAAGCAGACAGAGATAATGTAACCTTTCTTTCTTTTTAAAACAGGTACCCTGCAGCTGTTTAATAAAACCATCTACTTGCAATGATAAATTACTTGCAAATTGTATCAACCCTAAATTGCTTTCCAAAGTTTCTAGCTGCTGATGGTAGCAATGTTTTATGGAGATTTAAACAAGGTAATTTGGCCAAGAAGCATCAACTCACACTTGTACAGCCCTGAAATGACTGTTTAGGTGGCAGAAAGTGCCTGAGAAATGAGGCAGATGTCCTGAATATGTTAATTCGTCACTTTGTGTACTTGTGCTGCCTGAGTTAGCTGTGGCACAAATGTTTGATGGTCAAAGATAATTTAACCTTCATTACTGCTTGGAGAGCATTTGCCTGTATTATTTTATGCTAAAAGAAAAAATTGCTCTTCTGCAGATGGCTTCTGACCACAGTCTTTGGTAAGCTTTTGCTATTGTTTTGTTTAATGCCAGATAAAAATACTTTAGGGAGAAGAGTAAGAATTTAATATCTATCTCTCTCTCTCTCTCTCTCTCTCTCTCTCTCTCTCTCTCTCTCTCTCTCCTCACACACACACACACACACAGAGCTCCTTTTTTCAGTGACAGCCTAATAAAAATTAAAATGCTTGGCTTCAACTGAATCAAAGTTGAACTGCAATCTCATGACATTTTTGTTTTAAAGTGAGATGTAGTCACTGTGTCAGTAAAATTTAATAATTATTATACTTAAAAATCAAATAGCGCAATGCTTGCCTGGCTGCTGACCCAGCTCTGTCTCTCTGGAGTAGTTCCTCTCATGTAACAACATCTTCTTGCAGGTGAAAGGATTGAGCTTCAACAGCTTGGTTCAGACCATGGCAAGGACACATACCCATCTTCTTGTTGAAAGTCTTTTATCAACAAAACATTTGCAACATTTTGGACTTCCCAGAAGCCCTCATGAGTGTGTGGCTACTTTTATCAGAAACTGCCAGGCTCACACATAGAAGAGGTGGCTCTTCATGCTTGGCTACCTGGTGTGGAGAACAGATAATCCCCTAAGGAAAGCACCTGCCTGATACCGTGGAGACTTTCGGGCAGCAGCTTTATAAACTAAAGCAAGGACTATCTGTGAAGAGAGTTATTCTGACTGACAACAGTTTTGAAGAAATTCAACATAAACCCCAGACATGTTCAGAAATCACAGATATGGATCCTAAATTCCTCAGTTTTACTGGCCCCTTGCATCTCATTTATTCATTAATTACTAAACTGCATATTTCAGAGTACTTACTAGTGTCATTTATTTTGTGAGACACTCTAGTGAAATAATACAGTGGCTACCAAAAAGATAGAATCTATGCTCATAAACTTATATTCTGCGGAAGTAAACATACAAATTAAATTATGATTTGTGCTATCAAAGAAACATAAAATAAGGGATGCTCTGTAGCCTAGGGGAGAGTGGGCTATACTGGATAGATTGATCCAAAATGGAGTTTATGAGGATCGGAAAGGACTAAATTTAAGCAGAAACCTGATGAATGAGAGAGCCTCAGATATGCATGTATGCAACTACAGCAGAGGAGGGAACCAGCACCCAGCCAGGCTTCAGGAAGAGCATGTACACAGATCTGAGAATCTGACACAAGTCAAGGAGACAGAAGCATGGCATCAACTTGTAGAGACAGCTAGGAACCAGACAGGTTGCCCTAAAGGGCCTGGAATTTTTTTTCCCCAAGAGCTTGAAGAGAGAATTGGGGCTTTAGTTTACAATTCATTGATGAATAATAATCTTAAACACGTTTTCATGTCCTTATTGGTTATTCATATGCATTCTTATGTATATTTGAGGGTTTTTTTCTTTCTTTTTTTTTTTTTGAGACAGTCTCACATTGTCACTCTCAGCAGAATGCCATTGTGTCACAGCTCACAGCAACCTCAAACTCTGCGGCTTAAGTGATCCTTTTGCCTCAGCCTCCCAAGTAGCTGGGACTCAGGTGCTCACTACAACTCCAGGCTATTGTTTTAGCGACAAGGATCGCACTCTTGCTCAGGCTGATCTCAAACTCCTGAGCTCAAGCAATACACCTGTCTCAGCCTCCCAGAGTGCTAAGATTACAGGCATGAACTGAGCCACTGTGCCCTGCCTTATATTTGAGATTTTGCCTGCATTTATTTGTCATTTTATTATTGATTTTTAAGAGTTTTTCCTATATTCTACATGAATCCTTTGTTGAATTTATATATTTTTGAGTATTTTTCTGAAAATAATCGATTAGTCAATACTAATCGATTATTTTCCACAAATTGATCTTTTTTTTTTTTTTTTTTTTTTTGCCAGAGCTGGGTTTGAACTAGTCACCTCCGGCATATGGGGCCGGTGCCCTACTTCTTTGAACCACAGGCATCACCCAAATTGATCTTCTTAATGATGTCTTTTCATGAGCAGACATTTTTAATTTTAATGATGTTCAGTTTATCAATTTTCTATTTTATGGTTGATGAATTTTGTCTTGTCACAGAAACCATTAGCCACTCTGACATCACAGAGATCTTCTCCATGGTTTTATTCTAAGAAGATTTTTATTTCCAGCTTTTATATTTAGATCTATGGTCCATCTCAAATTAATTTTGTATAAGGGGTAAGGTAAAGGTTAAGAATTTTCCCCCTACAATTTTGTTGGCAACTTTTGTTTTAAAACTTCCCAGTCCCCATTAAATGGATTTGGCACCTTGATCAAAAGTCAACCATTTACGTGAGAACAATTTCTATTTATCAATTTTAAAATGATTAAGTAAAAATAAGTAGCATTTTCAGAACTAAAAATCAACCACATGTCATTCTTTTTCTGTTAATTTACTCGCCTGTCTTTATGTGAACATGCCGTATTAATAATTAACATACCTTTATAATAAGCCTTGAAATCAGGTATTATAAGTTCTCCAACTTTCTTCTTCTTTTGTAAGATTGTTTTCACTATTCTATGTATTTCTCATTTCTTTATGTATTTTGCAATCAGCTGGGCAATTTCTCAATATAAACATTGCTGAAATTTGAATTCAGGTTATTCAGTTTGGGAACAATGATTATCTTATTACATTGAGTCTTTCCATCTATGAGAAAAGATTGACTTATCTGTTTTAATTTCTCTCGATATCTTTCATATTATTGAACACCTTTTGTTATATTTATTCTAAGTTATGTCATTTTGGACATTATTTTTAAAGTTTTCTTTCATTCGTTTTCCACTTTTTTGACACTAGGATATTGAATTTTAAAATTCACTTCTCAGTGCTGGAATGTTTTTGCTCATCCTACATGATTTTCTATGTGTACAATTATGTCAGCCATCAATAATGAGAGATTTTATTTTTCTTTTCTGACCTTTATACGTTTTATTTATCTTTTTACACCGTGTTCAGTTTCCAGACAATGTTGCATATCAGCTATGAGATTAGTTATTCTTGCTTTGTTATAAGTCTTACAGGAAAATTATTCATTATTTTACTATTAATTATGATGCTGTTTTCAGTGATTTTCTTTATTATAGTGAGAAAAATCTCTTTTTTTTTTGTATATTTTAGTTTGCTAGCTATTTTTAACATGGATTGATATTAGATTTTGTCAAATGTTTCCATGCTTCTAGCAAGATGATCATGTGACTTTACCCTCTATCACGTCACTGTGGAAAATCATATTCATTGCTTTTCAAATAAAAATCCAAGTCCTATATTCCTAAAGTAAATCCTCCTTGATCATGATACTTTAAATATATTGTTGTATTTGATTTGTTAATATGTTCCAAAGGAATTTGGGCTCTTTATTTAATGGATTCATTAGTCTCTACTGTCTTATGGTAGTAGAATTATGCTGAATTTATAAAACAAATAAAAATATGCTTTTTTTTTTCCTTTGCTTTCATAAAATAACTTAAGTAAGACTGATGTTGCTTCTTAAAAGTCTGAAAAAAATTACTAGTGAAGACACCTGGGCCTCAAATTTTTCTGGAAGGAAGGTTTTGCTACTGTTGCTATTTTTGTTTTTGTTCTTTATAAATTCAAGTACACTAACAAAAGGCTAATTTTTTTTCCTGTATCTTCTTGCATCAATTTTATAAAGTAGTAAGGGTTAAAGAATTTGTCTATATCATTTAAATTGTCAATTATTCAAATAAAATTGTTCATAATATTTTCTTATCCCTTAGTATTGGTAGAAAAACTTTTAAAGCAAACATTTTCCTCAAATAATATCAAATACATCTTGATATTGTGTTTATTCATTTAAAAATGCTTTCTAAAATTATTTATGCTTTATTTTGTGATTCATGGGTTATTTTGATGATCTTGTTGAATTTCCAAATAATTGAGCATTTTTTATACATTTTGTTATTAATTTTGAATTTACTATTGTGACAATCTAAAACATAATCTTCATGATTATGTTTGCAATTTGGCAATTTAATGAGATTTCTTGTGATCCTCTAGGTACTATTATCAGATATTTGATCAATATTCTGTCAGCACTTTACAATTGCATTCTACAGTTTCAGAGTGCTGTGTTTATGTGTATAAATATCAAATAGGTCAAATTAGTTGATAGTTGCTTTACATTTCTTATTTTACATTGACATTTTTAATGTACAAATTCTGTCTATTAGTGGGAAATCAGAAATCTTTAAGATGATGTTGGGTTTGTATATTTCTCCCTTTCTTTCTTTTGAGTTTTGCTTCAGGTATTTTTAAACTCTATGATGACGTGCACAATCATTTAGCATTGTTACATCTTGAGAAAAAGAGCCTTGCCATTGTGAATTTTCCTTCTATACTTCTGGTAATATATATTATTAAGTTATATATTAATAGAGCCATACAGCCTCTCTCTTGGTTAATGTTGGCTTCGTCTCTTTTCAGATTGTTCTATATTCAAACTATCTATGTCTTTGTACATAATACATGCTTCTTGTAAATCGTATAGCTTGGTTTTTCCTTCATAGGCAATATGACCTCTGTATTTTACTTTATTCGAGATTTCCTTCCTTTTTATTGACAAATAAAATATCTATGATTTACAGCATGGTGCTTTGATTGATGCATATGTTGTGGATTGATAAAGCTAATTAACATATATATTACCTTATTTACCTATTTTTTAAGCTTAGAACTCTTAAAATCTACTCTCTTAGGAATTTCTGAGTACACAAAATATTTTTATAAACTTATTGTTATAAATTGCACATCATGGTGACAATCTATTTTCGTTAATTAGACAGTAGGTCATTTATAATTAGCATAACTTTGGTGTGGTTGTGCTTACGTCCAAAATCTTGTAATTTATTTCTGTTTTTTCTTTCTTGCCTTCTTTTGTGTAAATTGTGGGGTATTTTAAATCTACTTTATTTTTTCTATTGATGTTTCAGCTATATATTTTCTAATAGTTACTCTAGAAATTATAGTTGTATCTTTAATTTGTATCAGTCTATATTCATACAACGTAAGTTACTTAATTAAAATTTTAAGAATCTTAAAACAGTATAATTTCATTTATCTAATGCCTACTTTTTATGCTGTCACATACTGTACTTCCATATATACTATTATTTCTATAATATACTTTATAATTTTTACTAAAAACAGAAATAGTTCAAAGACTTTAAGCTGTATATTAAAAGTAAAGTTAAAACTGATATTAGTGCCTAATATTCTCTCATGAGTGCTCTTTATTCCTTCTTGCAGATCCAAAACTCCAATTACAATCACCCCTTAACTTAATTAATTTTTAAAGAATTTTGTGTATGCAGGTGTGTTAGAGAGGAATCATCTCAGCTTAGCGTTTCCAAAAATATCATTAGTTTACCTTTTTACAATAAATATGTCTTTGTGTTTTTTATCTTTGTCCTTTTAGGATATAATTCCATTGATTTCTGACATGCAGTTTACTAATAAGTCCACCATAATTCTTACCACTGTCCTTCTCAATGCACTAACTCTTCTTGTACTGGCTTCAAAAATATACATTGCTCTTTATATTTGGTTTCAAGCACTCATTGTATCACATCTGCACATAGGGATTGATTGATTGCTTTTGTATGTGTTTTACCTGCTAGCTCTTGAGCTGATGGATTCTTTTGTTTTATCAATTCTGGAAAAAGTGTTGTTACCTCTGGGTGCACCTGTGGCTCAAAGGAGTAGGGCGCAGGCCCCATATGCCGGAGGTGATAGGTTCATACCCAGTCCCAGCCAAAAGCTGGGCAAAAAAAAAAAAAAAAAAAAAAAAAAAGTTGCTATCTCTTTAAGCAAGTCTTTTATACTGTTTTTCTCTGGTATTACATTTATATGTATGTTAAACAGATTTTTGTTGTCTCCTTGGCCTGTATTTCTCTGGTGCTTTTTTTTTCACATTTTATCTTTGTGATTCTGCTTAATCTTCACTCTTACTGATTCTTTTTTGCTATGTTCAGTCTTCTGTAAAAATTATCAAACTAATTCTTCATTTTTTCTATTAAAGATTTATTTTTACCCTTTCCATTGGTACCTTTTTAGACTTGACTATTCTTCTAAAATTCTCAATCTGTTCACACATTTTGTCCACTGTTTCCACTACCCTTATTAACATATTTATGATAGTTACTTTAATGTTTCTGTCTGCAATTACTATTATCTGAATTATTTCTGCATCTGTTTTTTTTGACCCTTTCCTTTCTTTTATGTTTCACATTTTCTTGCTTCTTCATGTTTTGAAAATTTAATGCTATTGTGTGTAAGAGAATAGAAGTGAAAGAAGTAACATTATACTCAGTAAAAAGTGGCATGCTCCTGTTTTTGTTTTGGTTTTTTTGTTTTTTTACCAGATTGCTAATCTGTGATTGATCTTGATCTGATATTTATTGCAACTTTACTAACATTCGGTTTAACACTGGATTCAAATGTTTTTCAGGTAAGAATCAGGACTTCCTCTTCAACAGGTCTTGAGCTATAAAGACTATTGAATCCCTAGAAATCTTCCCCCGTTATAGCCCACCATCAAGCATTTTTGGTTGCACAGGGAGTTTTCTGTGCTTTCCAGCCCTGCCTCCAGGTTTATGCACCCAGATGCATCTAGCTTGCACTGTTCCCTTATGCTTGGCCTTTAACAGCCACTGCCTTGAACATGGTCAATTCTAACATGAAGGCAATGGATGACCTAATACATGGTGGGGGGCATGGGAATGAGGGAGCAGGGATAGTGGAAGAGGGAGGGGGTTAAGGGGTCAAGGTATATGGTATACGGCACACCCCTTGGGGTCAGGACACAATTATAAAAGGGACTTTACCTAACAAATGCAATCAGTGTAACCTAATTCTTTGTACCCTCAATGACTACCAAACAATAAAAAAAACAAAAACAAACAAAAATATAATGGAGTAGAATGCCTTTCAGAGTGACTTTCCAATTGCCTCCAGAGGAGGAGGAGAAAATTCCACAGAGAACATTCAGTGATTCTAGGCAATTGATCAGAGAGTTTCCAATGCCTGTATTCTATGAACAAACAAAAATGAAGCAGATGCTTCACATAGTCTAAGTAATGCCTGTGAGATACTTTTAGCATCTAAAACAGCAAGTCCTTTCTGTTCGGTAACCATACTGTATGTGATAATGTAACTAGAATTCATGAGTAAAAAGTCAACAGTTGTCAGATCTTATCAATTTATACTACATAAAAATCAGAAAAGTACAAACATTTTATCTAGCAATAGTGCACAAGTAAATACAAACATCCAATGTTCTCCCCAACATAAAGGTCATTCTCATTTTTAAAATAAATAAGAACAAAGTATCAAATGTCTCCTGAGGAGCTGAGGCCTGAAAAACCCATATGCAGTTTATTCCATTATAAGCATTCTTCATTTGATATTGAGATGAAGGTCAGTAGGTTAATTGAAACATAGGATATGCTAATGTGAACATCAATGAAGTCTGACGATTTTATTACTTTATTAACTCTTGATCTTTTGTATTTTGGAAAAAAATAATTCACTATACTTCACATGTCAGTTCTTAAGAGATATGAAACTCACCTTGAATTCTCTAAAAACCATATTAAATGAAAAATGTACCATTCTTATTTCTCTTTGATACTACACTTGCTCTTAGCCAAAAGGCCAAGAAGCAAAGTCTTATTTCTCTGTGAAGAGTAGTGATTACCATTTAAGGTGCAAAACAATCATGAGAAGGTGATGCTAAATACAGATTCCTAAGTGTCCATCCCAAGAAATTTTGATTCAGAAAGTTACAGGTGAGGCGCAGTATCAGAACATAAAGAATAAGGTATGGTCCATTTAAAATGCTGCCCTATACTACCGTCCTGAATTTTAGCCTGACTCCTTACAACTTGACAAAGACATGCCCTGCCTTATTTCCATAGTGTCATTACCATTCCCTCATCACTTCAACATCAGCTACGCTGACTGTCCCTCAGTTTCTACAAAGCTACATGTTTCTTTTTGTTTTTAGGTCACTTACATATGTTATTTTCTCTGTCAGGAATCCCCATTTTTGTCTGATCAACTGCTTCTTATTCTTCTTATCCTTGGATCTTAGTTTAAATTCATCCCTAATGCATGCATTAGGTAGATATTCTCTGCACCACCCTCCTACCCCAATTAGATGTAGCTTTTAAAATTCGTACTTTGTCAATACCATTTAGACAGTTGTAATTAGGTTCTCATATCTGTCAACATTGATTAAATCACTGCCTTTCCCATGAGCTTAGTGTTAACACTGGCCTTGGTTATGTTCAACACCGGGCATGGCGACTCGCTCAAAGCAGGGACTCAATGACACTCATGGACTGCCACCAGTCATTAAATCTGTGCCCTTCCATATTACTGCACTGCAGTTATATCTAGGTATCATCTTGCTCTTCTTCTGTGGACGGACCCTCCTCCTTCATCCTTCACCCACAAGTTTACCTAGGTTGCCATCCTGTTAATTAACTATACAGATTTTTCATACCGACCACAGCTGATTGGTCCAAGCGAGGGTAGAGTTCTTACACAAAGTTTTAGAAATAATGTCAAGAAAGAAAAGCAGTCTCTTTGGGTAATTGATCTATTAGATTAAACACTCAGGAACCCTCAGCAGTCATTGTTCAGACTATTAATGACTTGAGAAGTATAGAAAACTCCAGAGAAATAGGGATGAAGTAGACACTAGAGAGCCACAGGAAAAAATCATCCTGTTTTCATTCTAAGTTGTGGCTATCCCTGAGTCTCAACCACTTTTCTATATGTGGGCTTCCTAAGAAAATTCTCTTAATGGGAATGTTGACAAGATCTCACAGGGCAAAAATTAAGGTATCTGCAACTTTGCATCCTTTTCTGTGTACTCTTGGGAAAACTCCAATTCCTGCCTCTTCTGGAGGCTGTGAAATTTCCTTGACTCATGGCCATTCCTCCATCCGCAAAGCCAGCAATGTCACACCTTCTCTCTAACCTCAACTGAGAAATATTTCTGCTTTTAAAGAGTCATGTGCCCATCTGGATAATCCAGGATAATCTCCTCATTTCAAGGTCCTTAACCATAATCACACCTGCAAATTGCCTGTCGCCAGGGCACATTTTCACAGGTTCTGGGGATAAAGGCATGGACATCTTTGGGGAATCATTATTCTGCCTAATGAATTCAGTGTCCTTGAAGCAATTTGACCTGTGTGTATAAAGTAAGTCAGGCTGAATTTCTGTAGCAAAAAGAGTACCCTCTGTAACCTCTTCTGTGGTTTCTCTCTAGATTAATAGCATTCAAATTCCTAGGTTAGAGATCCAGAGCTTTCTTCAACATCCTCTGTTCATAAAACACAGATCCTGTTACTCACTAAGTCCTGCACAATTTACCCCTAAGATGGCTTGACTTAAACTTTTTCTTTCATTTGCATTTATAGTACCAGTGTCCTAGTTCTGAGGTTAAATCCCTTTTTACTAAAATAGCCTCCAACATGAGTACCTTGCCTAGAATTTCTTTCTCTCCTCAGCCACCTCTTCGCTGGTAGTAGTATTATCCTTTGCTATTGATAATATAATCATGTAATGTTACAAATTTCCTAATAAAGACCATTTGATGGTTCTGAAAGCCTTTAAATTAAGCCCAGGCTTTTACAAAATGATTTCATTTAACCCATGGCATACTCACTTTTGTTTGGCCATCCTCTCACTCCCCTTCCTATATACTGAGTTATTTTAAGGAGTTTATGAGTTCTTTGAGGATTCTCCATACTGCCTTCTAAAAAGGTTGTATTAGTTTGCAGTTCCACCAGCAGTGTAAAAGTATTTCCTTCTCTCCACCTCCACACCAGCACCAGCAGTTCTGAGATTTTGTGATGTGGGCCACTCTTGCTGAGGTTGGATGGTATTTCAGGGTGATTTTGAATTGCATTTCTCTAACAATTAGGGACAATGAGCATTTTTTCATGTTTCTTAGCCAGTTTTTTAGATAGTTTAGATAGATCTGTCGTCTTTAGAGAATCTTCTATTCATGTCTATTGCCCATTGATATATGGGATTGTTGGCTTTTTTCATGTGGATTAGTTTGAATTCTCTATAGATCCTAGTTATAAAGCTTTTACCTAATGAAAAATATGCAAATATCCTTTCCCATTTTGTAGGTTGTCTATTTGCTTTGGTTGTTGTCTCCTTAGCTGTACAGAAGCTTTTCAGTTTAATTAAGACCCATTTGTTTATTTATTTATTTTTTCTTGTTGGGGATTCATTGAGGGTAATATAAGCCAGGTTAAACTGATTGCATTTTTTAGGTAAAGTCCCACTTGCAATCATGTCTTACACCCAGAAGGTGTGGCACACACAAGGCCATACACCCCTGTTTATTTTTTTTATTTTATTCTTTTTTTCTTTTTTTTTTTATTATAGATAAAAATATGCACCATAGATGTGGCCCAACCCATCACCCTCCCTCCACCCAAACCTCCCCCCTCCCTTCCCCTTCCTTGGTCCTTTCCTCATAGTCTTGTGGTATAGTTGGGTT